>JAFMSR010000001.1:55616002-55630595 GCA_022818135.1 Saxidomus purpurata
TGGCTTTTCTAGCTTTTATTCTTCCTTTTGCTTTCACGAGCAAAAACTTAACAAAAGAGTGTGATAGGGAGTGTTTTGCTGTACTTTACTGTTCATAAAAAGACTAAAATGACGACTGAAATAATGTGACATGAAATATCTGAAACAAATTATGCTATATAATTTTCAGTATTAAACGTTTCGCGTTGGAAATAATGACGACAAATATTGAGAGATAGCACATGGTGTGTTTGAAATTGAAATAGGGGCATTTTTGAACCAATTTTGTATGTAATACGTCGATTTTACACCACTGCCAGTCACCATCGCGTTGCTAGGAAACGAAGTGAAAAACATGAATATTAAAACAAGCTAAATACGAACCATGTTAAGAGTACCATTATGCAAAATTTTATAACAAATGAAGAAAACTAGCTTTTTGATGTCTGACGTCGGACAAAGGTCGCATACTATTTATTCATTAGTTTCAATTTTGCCTTTTATGACTCTAAGACAGGGTTTCGCGTGAAAGAGCTCAATTATTATACACCGTCTCCCTTGGTCTAGTGGTTTAGGCATCCGCCTTAGGAGCGGGAGGTCAAAGGTTCGAATCCCAACAGGTGTCCGTTCTGATATGGCCGGTTGGTTAGCCGCCAGCTAGTTAAATAATGGTTACCGTATGCCTACCTGCCTGGTGCCTGTCATTAAAAGGATAGGATTCGGGAGGTACACGTGCTCAAAAAGAAAGCATCTCATAAGTCAGAAATGGCTGGCCTTATATAGGGGCGATACTATAATAAACAAACACTTTACCTATACATTACTTTTAAAAATAATGTTATAGTATGGCGATTATCTATGACTATGGCACTTCTACGTTCGTATTAACTTCTAAAAATATTACTACATAATTCCATAAACGACAGCGTCCTGCGTGCTGCTTACTGCGTACTGTCTACCGTGTACTGCTTCCTGCGTGCTGCTTACTGCGTACCGTCTACTGTGTACTGTTTACTGCGTACTGCTTCCTGCGTGAGCACTACTTACTGCGTACTATCTACTGCGTGCTGCTTACTGTTTGCTGTTTACTGCATACTGGTTATTGCGTGCTACTTCCGTGTTTGATGAATGATGGATAAACTTTTAAGATATTATTGGACTAACGATTATACAGTTACTGAAATAACAGCTGTACTTGGAATGAAGCACATTATATTTTACAGGTAGACGCTGATAACATTATCGAAATTATTTTATGTTATATACTCAACAAAAAATTTTCAACATATTTACTTATATATATGCCTTTTACTTTGACGGAACACTCCAAAACTTTCACTTGGATGTCTTGACAAGCATTTCACACAGATTCACCGCTTTAGACAGTGATGGCATCTACTCTAATATTTGTAAATATGTACAGATCAGCTCAATCGGGTTTTTATTGTTTTCATGCCACTTGCCGGATATTCTTGGAGTGACTCCGAGACGAAATAATTAAATAAAACAATTTAATCATTTTTCACTCGTACTCGTCATAATTATACAGAGACTTCTGACGAAGCTTGGTTTGAAGAAAAGAGCCAAACCATCACCGGTTGATGATATAATCAATGCAATTGAACAGGAACTTGCCAGTGGTTCTGGGCATGTTATTGGAATCAGGCCAATGCAATAGAGACTTCTGAAAAAAAATGAGATAAAGGTTTCAAAGTATTTTAACAATTTAATATTTGACTGTTCCATTCTGTGGGGTTCACCAGATATGAGTAAGCCTGTATACTTGAACCTACTGAATAGGTGCGATGAAACGAATTTTCAGAACTAGCTCTGGAAATAATGTTATTAGATGAATTGCCACTACCATCTATTTTGCCCGAAGCTTTGGATACATTTGATGAACTAGTTACATAAATGGAACTTTAAGTTGTTGAGTTTATCTGCTACATGCAACAACATTGGTTACCAAAATGTTTAACCGTATTTCAACTGTCAGAATAATTAAATCATGTAATAGTCTGCAGGGTTGTTCTTTTTAATGGATTTTCAGGACATTCTCGACACTTTCTAATTCGGTCAACCAGTTGCTGTATGATTCAAATACATTTTCCATTCAATCTAGCAGCTTTATAAATGTATGTATTACTTCTATATCTGCAGATATGTTACAATATGAAAAAAATTTGGTCCAGATTTCAACACTGCAGTTTCAAAAACAAAACAGTAGATTCAAAAGATTGTATTATTTATTAAAAACTAAGAAATACTATGTAAAAACAAAAACAAGAGGGACTAAGTTTCTCACCTGACCTTTTGACCATGAACTTAATGTTATTGCACACTGTCTTGAGGACAAGTTTGTTGATGATTCATAAATTAGTTCATGAGGAGTTGTTTAAAGATTTTTTTCAATTTTAAGCTCTAAAGGCCCCTACAAGAGGTCAAGCAGAACCTTTTAACAACACAATACAATACAATACAACCATACATGGCTGCTACAGACTAAGCTTGTTGTAATTCTGACCAATACTTTCAGAAAAGAAGATGTCTTAAGTACAAATGTTGAAGATGAACGGCGGATTATTATATGGATGTCGGACCATCGGCCCTATGCTAATAGCTCACACCGGAACCAAAGGGTTCAGGTGCGGCTAAAAATAATTTGGGGAATCCTAGTAAATTTGACCTTTGGGGTACCTGCCCCTGAACCAAAAAACGTCTGTCCCTTACAAAGACAAATCCCTATATGAAAGTTGTTGAAGATAGAGGCAGTACTTAAGAAAATATTATGAAATTTCACTAATGCCAGGGTGAAGACAATACCCCTCCTTATTTCGGTAAAAAAGATGTTTAGTCGTTTGGCCGCTAGGCCGCCAGGCCGCTGGGGTGTTATTTTGAAGAAGAAATCTTATAACGAATTTGTATTTCTGTGATATTTTTATCGTAGAATGAGCGACATTGAATAAAGCTAATATACCATATTTTCGTTAAAAAAAGATGTTTAGTCGTTTGGCCGCTAGGCCGCCAGGCCGCTGGGGTGTTATTTTGAAGAAGAAGTCTTATAACGAATTTGTATTTCTGTGATATTTTTATCGCAGAATGAGCGAAATTGAATAAAGTTAATATACCATATTTTCGTTAAAAAAAGATGTTAAGTCGTTTGGCCGCTAGGCCGCCAGGCCGCTGGGGTGTTATTTTGAAGAAGAAATCAATTTTCTTATAACGAAATTGTATTTCTGTGATATTGTTTATCGTAGAATGAGCGATATTGAATAAAGCTAATATACCATATTTTCGTTAAAAAAGATGTTTAGTCGTTTGGCCGCTAGGCCGCTAGGCCGCCAGGCCGCTAGACCGCTAGGCCGCCAGGCCACCAGGCCGCCTGGGTGTTATTTTGAAGAAGAAATCAATTTTCTGCTGGGGTTTTATGTTGAAATCAACAAAAAAGTATGTTAGTGTTTTTGATATGAAACCATTTTTTGAATGTTTTTGCTTTGCAAAATGAACTTATTCTAGTGACCATCAAATCAGGCCGCTAGGCCGCTGGGCCGCCAAGTTCACGCCGCTAGGCCGCCAGGCCGCTAGGCCGCTAAGTTCACGCCGTTAGGCCGCCAGGCCGCTAGCTTCACGCCGCTAGGCCGCCAGCTTCACGCCGCTAGGCCGCTGGGCCGCTAACTTCACGCCGCTAGGCCGCTAAGCCGCCAACTTCACGGACATTTTTAAAATCTGAACGAACAACATTCTCCATATCGAGGGAAGTAATCGAAAAAGTTCCAAGTCCAAGACAGGGCGGCGTGTAATAATATTATTTTTTTATTTTCCTAAGTCTAGAATTCTAACAATTCATATAAATTTGCTTCAATGCATATTATTCTTGTACGAAAGAAAAATTATTTCGAAAAAAAAAACTTTATTTGAACCAACGCTTGAAACTACCGTAGTCATTCGTTTAAAATCGGCTATTTTAGACTGGTTCGCGATCTCAAATCAAAAGACCGTTTGTTACAAAAACACACTGAAGTAGTTACGTCACCCCATGGAAATTTTACTTACTGTATTCCAATATACACGCCGCCACCAGGGCGGCGTGTAATAAACGAGCTTGGAAGTAAATGAATGAAATCACGTAACAGTTTTGAAATTAATTTTACCTAAACATTTAATTAATTAAACTTGATTTTTTATCAGAGAAGTGTGGGCGATGAAACTGCTTAAATAACTAGAAAGTAAACTTACGTTTCTTTTCTGAATAAAAACATGAGGCAATATCATTTAAATGAATCTACAATTCAAAGTGGATGACACAACCATTTTTGAAACGTCTAAGGTGTTCTACATCACATTAGCCTTTTTGAAAAGCACGTTATAATTATTTCAATGAAAACGGAATCATGACTGAAGGTAAACAACAATATTTTCATTTCATATTTTCATAGTACAATAATACATATTTTACTATATATAGTAACAAATTTGTACAGTATTATGATGATAATCTTTACGGTCAGGGCATTATAAAATAATTGGCCCGCGCGTGACGGCCGATTATGCGATAATCACGCGACGTCAACGGCTACAAATGACGTCACCTCTTGAATAAAATGGCCGCAAGTGAGAAATCAATTGAATTGCGATCAAAAGAGATTAGAAACAAAGTGATAGAAAACATATATTAAATTGTGAGTGTAACAAGATACACACGAGTTTATCGAAAGTAAGAACATATCATCAACTATAGGAAAAAGATTACGCGTAACGATAAAAACTTCAAGGAATGGCCGTAAAGTAAGGAAAAACACAAACTTTAACTCATCATCATTAAATGAACATGATCTGTGAATTACACTTTAGTTTTTAGTTTTCTAGAATCTAGTAGTTTTGCACATTATATGAAAGAACACTGATGAAAAACGTAAGATATGTATTATAGACCTTAATTCACGACTGTGCCGGGCCGGGACGTATAATCGGCCATCAGTCGCATAATAGCATTCGAGCTAAAGCCCTCGTGCCATTATGCTTCCTGCGGGCTGATTATCACGTCCCGGGCCGGCTCAGCCGTGTATTATCCTCTAATAAGCAGCAATCTGGTAGCCATCAGATATTACCAACAACGGAACTAGTTTGTCATAAAATGGAACTTATCTAACTGCTAATGGAACCAATCTTACCAACAGTTGACTACAACTCGTTACTGATTTGCTTGACATGAATAAACCTAAAAAACATGTTTTTCAAATAGAACTTGTTCTGCCATTAGGAGTGCTGTTGAACATTCTGTCATGCGCAAGCCTCGGAATTCTCGTTCAAAACTTATCGTACATCTTGCAACTGCAAACATTACCATTGCATTACTGCATTTTATTCAACATTATGCCAATTTTCTTTCGGTGTAAATTGAAACATCAGTTCCACAAATATGTTTCTGTCAATGTACAGAGTAGCTCATAAAGCTCAAATGTCCACGATGATAGGGTTCGCCGTCAGTCTTCTGCTCTGAGCTCAACTAAGATGTCTTTGAATTTTGAGAGATAAATGTCTCTGTTTATTCGTTGGTTTTGTTTAGAGATATATCAGCTCAAACGACGCTCACAGATTTCTATTGCTACGAAAATCTGAATTAACCTTATTTATTATTCTGTTCACCAACATTAGGTACTTGGTTGACCGTTCTATCGTTGTTTTAGTTCTTTTCTCATTTTAATCTCGACACGCATAGAACAATAGCAGAAACAGCGTATTGTTTACACATGAAGATGTCCTTCACACAATATGCGATTCGTTTAATCGCGGATGGATTTTAGGGACACGTACAGATGTGTGTTCAAAATGATTCAAGTGTGGAGATAAAACAGAAAGAGATAACGTGAATCAAGAGGATAACAATAATCTACAGTCACTGTGATGTTATAAACGGAAAAGTGTTAAAATAATTAACTTTGCAATACCAAATCAAGACACATAGGCAATGTCAAATCTTTAAATTATTAATAATTGTCCATCTTTTTGCCAAAAACCTTCCAAAGAGGAGGTTTGTACATATTGCAAGCATGTTCCAGTTCAATGATTTTTTCACACGGAATTGTGGCCCTTTCAATTTATGTACGTACAGTACATAATCTTACTGTATCACTTTCGTGCATTCTTGTTCAGGCTATTTCTCAGAAACCACTGACCTGAATTAAATGAAACTGCATAGACTGGTTTATGATCAAGAGGAGATGCACATGTAATCAGCATGACTCGGTACAGTCTTATGATTTTGTCTCAAATATACAGAGTAGAAAAAGTATGCTTTATTATGCCTTATACAACGCGCGAACCGCCATGACGTCATATTGTATCGCATGATATTAAATCCGCGTAGAAAATGAAGTTATGCATTTATTCACTTTTTGAAATATCTGTTCCTGTAAGAATAGATAACGTTCTTTTTAGCGTCATTATCTCCTAATTAACAGCTCTGACTCCGGCCATGATTAATTACTGCGCATCAGACCTCCATACCATCGTTTATTAGATTATGAACACCACTGGACGGATATTATTTCATATGTAGAGATAAGCATATTATCAGCATGTTCCAGTTCAATAACTTTTCACGGAGTTACTGCCCTTTTGATTACATTTTATATCCCTTCGTGTCCGCAAACGCAGACTAGAATTCGATTAATCTTTATAGGAAACGATGTGTTAGCAGCATCTTCTGGTTCAACAGGTTTTCACTGGAATAATGGCCTCCTTTCACACAAAAACCTTGTCTCGGCGGTGGACTAGCCATGTTAACATGCCACTTGTAAACAACTAAGGTTTAGTCTGTTATAGTGACGGGTTTGGTCAACAAAAATAGTGTCAAACATATTCTTTTAAAATAGACAACTTAGTCGTATTCATATGCAGTCTGTAATTGCTTGCTGGTGGGGCACACAATTCGCTAGAACTATCAACTATACATGTACTTGCAATTACGACAAGTAAAACATATGTCGTTATGTGGAGACGGTGCACAAATACGCCGGATAACTCATAGAATTATTAAGGGATATAAATAACGTACATTTAATCCTTTTACGCCGTTAAATTTAGTAGTCATAATCTTTTCATTATGATTGTCTTCTCTTGAAAGACCTTGTCTCATCAAGAGCCGACTCTGTTTAAATATCAAGCTCAAAGCAATGAACCCTGGTTAGTTTTGAGAGCTAAATCAACTACCGTAAGACTATGGTACAAAGTGTAGAGTTATTATGTTTGGTCTTAAGCGTTTCAAAAACAATTAGTTTATTTTCAGTCTTGTGGTTATATCATTGTTAGTAATAACAGCAACAGTCTATTTACAACATAGATTCGACATTTAATAGCCGTGTTTTCAAGACTTTCACTAATGTTATTACACATAACAAGTATATTTCGAGTTAAAGCTCAATAATAATAAATAGCTCTCTTTGTAACAACGGTTAGAACTGCATGAAATTGTTTTTCCCCCGTTTTTCACTTTAATATTTAATAATAAGTGCATTACGAGTTACAAGAGAGAAGAACTAGAAATGCACTTACATTGGAAACCATGAAGACAAGAAAAGGGCAATAAAATGAGGAAAATATGGTGTAAAAAGAGCAAGATGTAATTATTTGGCATCGGTAATATCTCTGGATTTATTTACGTTGTTTTTTAACGGAAGACAATTTCAACAACTGCAAGTGATGAAAAATATATAACATATAAACCTCAATAAAACTCATGTTTGTAAACTATATTAATATGATAATCCGCACAGCTGATCGTTAAGACTGTTCAAGTTTATACTTTCATATTTTCCAGTTCACTTTGCCTTTGAGGGTGGTTTCTGTCTTCTTGGCAAATTGTGATATTGGGCGTTGACAGGGTGAACTTCTACATTCGTAGGAAAAGCCTTCTGTTCTTTTAAACAAAATAAGTGGCGGATAACAAATACATTTCTTCCAAAGAAAATGACCGCAAGTCTTATAATGAACACGTTGTTTGCGATAAATGAGCTGTACACGGTAAAATGTAGCACAACTAATGCAATTATAAAAACATATATAGCCTAAAATGCCAGCCTGAAAATGCTACTTGCTTCATAGGGTAATAGTTTATCAATTAGCAAATTATCTTATGTACGAAAATGTCAATGCTAGAAAAGCTATATGATATGTCATTCCTACCGGCGCAATGACTTTCACAGTGTTTGTGGCTGACACGATGTGGTTTTATTTTCCGAATCTTGTATTTGACGTACATTTTTACTAAACTTATACGTTTGTCTTACCAACATATTTGAAACAACGTGTGTTGTTATTAACTACAAGTAAAAGCATATATTTATGTGACTTTTCTGAACAAAACCTCGAAGCTCGATATAAAATTGTTCTCAGATAACATCTATTTTTGTATGAGGGAAATAAATCTACAAGGACTATTTGAAACGTGAATTATTTTTTCAGAGCATTCCATCGTTATAATCATTTCAATAAAATCGGAATCATAACCGAAGGGACACAACAAAATTTTGAATACATATTTTCAAGACACAATTGATCTTACAGCAAACAATGAAATGAAATGTGTTAACAAATGAAAAAAAATTGACCGACAATTGGCGCCGCTCCATTGAGGGTTTTCATAAACCTTTAAAACTTTTATTTTAGCTGAAGCTTGCTCTGGCATTACTTGACATGCTGTTGAATATTTCTCATGGTTTTACGCTATTTGATATGCGCATGCGCAAGCCTTGGAAAAGTCGTTCAAAACTTATTGTTAGTCTTGCGACTTTATTATTGCATCACTGCATTGTTTGGAATATTACAAGAGTTTTCAAATTATTTTTTCTTTGGAAACAGACCTTAACGTCAGTTCCATAAAGGTGTTTATATCGGCAGTGTATCAGATAGCGCAGTTTGCGCAACTGTTAACGATGAATGGATTCGACGTCAGTCTCGTAATTGCAACTAAGATGCCCTTGAAATATGAGCGACTGATGTCTCCGTATCGCGGCAATATTCTGGTTGGTTGCTTTTGGATAGTTTCAAGGCTTGTCGTCGGCGGTGTTCATATGTTTACACAAATACTCAATGACATGTATGCAGCTTTCATTGCACTATCAGCATTTATTTGATGATTCTTTCTACAACCCTTTCTGCTATCTTATTATTTTATATTTATTGAGCTTTTGTGAGATATATAAGCTCAAAAGACGCTCTCCTAGATCTCTGTTGCTAAAAAAATCTGCGTTGACATTTTTCGTTATGCTGTTAACATACATTGTATTCTTAATGCCGGGGACATGGTTATTTGCTTTTTCGTTGTATCAATTGCTTAGTTATTTTAATTTCGATAATTTTGGAAATATAGTAGGTAGTAACAATGTGTTGTTTATATGTCCTTTTTTCAGGGGGAATAATCTTTTATTTCAAAATACATGTTTATAATTACAAACTGGCTCTATGGCTTTTTCAAAGACTATATTAACATAGATGTAAGAACCTAATACTATTATATTAAACAATAATATATAACCTATTCAGTTCCCTGTTTTACAAAGTTATCATTATAAAAGAGTGGCATATTAAGAAGTTGTGTTCTATGACCAATAGGTAATTTATCTATGTAGCACATGTAAGCCTTGAGTACATCTATCCAGAATTTGTTTTTAATATTGACTATAATGGTTTCACTATATATTTTACCACAGTTAAATAGTTTATCCATGTCAAACACAGAATTTATCAAATTGTAGCATTTACTGCTACTATTTCTAACATAGTTTCTTAGCCATTTAATTTTTAGGCTTTTCATGTAACTTGGAATTTCAATCGTTTTTAAACCACCTTCAGTGTGATCTTTGATCAGTACTGTATTCTTTATTCTATTTTTGCCACACCATACAAATTCATTTAGCATATCAGTAAGATTCTTGATGAACTACTCATTGGGATTTGGCAGACTTACAAATACTAGTAAATGAGTCAACAAAGGAAGTAACATTGTTTTAACCACAGCTATTCTACCTATTGGTGTTAACTAACGTCTTTTCCAGTATTTGATGCTGTTTTTCATTTTCATTATTTTATCCTTAAAATTTAATTCATGCATCCTTTTTAAATCAACGTCAAAAAGTATGCCTAGTAATTTGAATTGAGTATCACCCCATGAAAGTTTCCATCTTGTTTTAATCGACCTTGTACTATATTTGAGAGAGCCTATCCATATCAATTTAGTCTTTTCAAAGTTTATATTTAGGCCAGATATCAATGAAAATCTATGTAATATATCTAAGACAGAGTTCAATGACTTATCGTTTCCGTTTGGTAGAAGAGTCGTGTCATCTGCAAACTGAGATATTTTATATTCTCCATCTTTAAAGTGACATTATGCGCATTTTTTTCAAGTAAAAATCCAGCTGAAAATGGTGTGTATACAAAAGCGTAGAGGAAATGATAGCTTTTAACCCAATACACACCAAACTCTTCCCGCTCCCAGTATGAAAAAATAACTTTCCAAATAGTGATTTTCTTATTTCACTGGGAGAGTCAATTTAAGAAAAGAGCAACTGCATGCAGGAGTTGCTTCCCTTCCACTGCCGAAATCTCTACCAACATCAAAAACGACACTTCAACTATCTTTTATCAGTCCGATTTTTTTATATCTAAAGCACCAACTTCAAATATTAATGCGGCATAATCATTAATTCAACGCATTTAAATGCACAGCAACCAAAAATTGCTTTTATAAAACTATCACCAAAAATACACTATGTGCAGTAAGATGCGCATAATGTCACTTTAATCTTTATTCCTGTAATATCTTTGCATTGTCTTATTTTGATTGCTAGAATTTCTGCACATAATATGAAACTATAAGGCGAAATTGGAACTCCTTGTCTGCCGCCTCTTTCCACTTTAAAAAAGTTTGATAAAAATCCATTCAGTTGTACACAAACTTCTGTGTTATGCAAGAACAGGTGACATTTTTTAAACATGACTCCAAAATTAAAGAAACTTAATGATTTTTCAATGAATTTAAACGATATTGAATCAAATGTCTTTTCAAAGTCTATCATCATTACTCGTCCAGGGATATTATTTGCCTCAGTGTAATGCATATTATCAAATAATAATCTTGTATTTTCACCAATGAATCGTCCTTTAACAAAACCGGTTTTGTCTTTTAAAACAAGTGAATTCAATACTTTTTTCAACCTATTTGCTATGCTACCAGATACAAGTTTATATAAACATTTGAAAGTGTTATTGGTCTCCAGTTTTTTAAAAATTGTTTAGGTTTGTTCTCCTTAGGTATACACGTTATAGTGCCTAATTTAATATTCCTTGAAAATGAGTTAGACAAAAAAGCACGGTTTATGGCTCTTACAACAAACTGTCCTAATCTGTTCCAAAATACTTTGTAAAACTCAGAGGTAAAGCCATCACATCCAGGATTTTTGTCATTTTTCATATTTTATAGTGTTCCACTTATTTCACTATAAGTTAAAAGACATTCAAATTCCTTAGCTTGTTTAGAACTTAGTTTTTGTATTTTGCTATCATCTATTTTATTTCCTAGTTCAAATCATCTATCATAGTTTTTTTACTATGAAGAGTTTCGTAATATTTTCTAGTTTCTTGTAAAATTTCACTCTGGTCAAAAATAATTGATCCATCATCTTTTTCAATAAATGGTATAGTTTTATTTGAAATATAAGCTTTTTCTAAGTTACAGATGTATCTTGTAGTTTTTTTCACCATTTTCAATCCAATCTGCTCGAGATCTAATGAACGAACCCCTTAGTTTAGTATTCCTTAGTTCTTCTAATTGACTTTTTAATAAAATTAGTTTGTCTTTATTTTCAATTGCGAGCTGTAAAAATTTATATCAAATATTGACTGCATATACTGACACAAGGTTTTTAGTTAAAGGAAACAACAAAAAACCTGTATGTTACTCATTGTAAAGGTTTAAAGTACCTATTTGTATCGTTTAGCAAAGTAGTCACTTAAATTACATTCGAGTTATGTATACATTATCTATTAAGTACAGAAAATTGTTGAATACTAATTGCTAATACAACATGTACCAGCTTTACTGTGTCTCCATTTCGATGAAAAATTTGCTTTAAACAGAATTTATTCGAAAAAGTGATTTGAATAACATAATGGTATCAAATACAACCACTTGCAAAATGTGAACAAATTGAAACTGTAATGCAGGTTTAGTAATTAATGTACAATAATTGTATATCATGAATAGTGGAAATTACATACACTAATTTACGCATATGTAAAAAGAAAACCAAAATTACTGCACTAAGTAGTCTCATAATGTTGAATATGCATTAATTCTTCTGAATTAACACTTCAGTCTCCATATATAACTGATAGTAATGACACTGTTATTTCAACATTTAATACTTCCTATGTTAGTTTATTTAATATGCACCCAATTTTGTCTGAAGCTGGAAATCACTTCACTGATACTGTCATAAATGTCAAATTTGAAACGTTCATTTCTTGTTGTCCCACCATATACTGGACCATTGAAAAACCAGGCTGTAGAAATCTCATCGTGTCTAAGCAGTCTGCCAAAAAGACCGGTGTTCAGACTTGTGACGTCATCACTTTGTGGCCATCACTTTTCATTTCCTTCCTCTTCTTCATCATTGTTCATTGTCTTTATTAACACAGGTTTCAAGTAAGATCGTGGATTTTGGTCTTCATTTCTCTTTCTACCTTATTAATCTTATCTGGAAGTTGCTTGTTGTCATACTCAAGAACAGTTATTCTGTCTTGTAATATCTAAGTTTTCTCATTTACCTTGGAAGCAATACTTTCTTTAAGATTGTTTTCTAATTCAACCATGATATTGGAAACAGTATTAGTTATCAGTGCTTCTACTGATAGTGTCAAGCTGAGATTGTATGAGAGATAAATCAAACCATTCACTGCTTACATCTGAATGACTGCGTTTGTCTTTCTTGAGGGGAGGTTGGGCTGATACTGCTTTTTATTTTGTTTGTTGTTGTTGAAGTTGTTGTTGTTTTCCTTAGCTTTGACCTTTCCCAAACATGTCTATGTTATTTATAAGGTGTAAGTGTGAATACAAAGTACAAATATGCAAGTGATCAGGTATACAAATCACGCAATCCACTTCTACACTAGTCCCATTGAATCAGAAATTTGTAAACCTATAATTGCTCAATTATCCATACTGGACAGCTATTGTTATATAGGTTAGATAAGGTAAATCCAGATTGTCCAGATATGTCCAATTACCTCTCCAAAAAACACAGGTAGAGGCAAAGGAATATGTCTTTAACACTATATGCGATCTGTTAATCTATGATGTGCGGATCAAAGATATTAGGGACTCTGATTTCAAAAAGCTATGTGGAGCGGAAACAGAAAGAGATAACGTGCATCAAAAGGATAACGATAATCTTAAAGTACTGTCACGATGATGTTATTAACGTAAAAAGATTTTTTGCAATGCCAAATCAAGACTCATAGGCGGTGTCAAAACGTCATTAAACATTTTACTTGCTTTGTTTACGTTAAATTATGTTTGTTGTTGTTTGTATTTTGTCGACATTTAATCACAATTATTATATCATAATACTTCTCCCAAATCGATAACACCATTACATGGAACAAAATTTAACATGCGGCGTACAATAAAGTTGCGTGCTAGAAATGTTCAATAAAAATCATTTTTTTGGAATATCTGTAGAAATAAAAGGTGGAATGACTTCAGCAAAGTGCCCGAGTACCGTGCTATTGTCACCAACTCTCTTTCCGTCCGTTTGTCCGTCTGTCTGTACAATTGACTGACGGTTAATGGTCCTGTTATAGTATGTGTAGCTTTAAGAGCATCAACTTTTTTTACAGAATCCATTTTCATCAACACAGTAAAGAATGTTTTGTTCAAGCATGCCACCCATGCGGCGTTACCAGTTGTATTATTTTTCAGCAGCCAACTTTTCTCATAGTTTGAGGATTCTTTCTTATGTGTGTAAGCCTGTCTGTTGGAGAGTTCTGTATTTAATGTTTTTTTTTCTTTTTAGGGATTACTTTATATATTTTGCCTCTGAATAATACTTTTTTTATTTAACTCTGAACTTTACATTATACTTGTTTAGTCATAAATTTGATTACACAATGCTGTTCAATGTCGTTTGTACGTTTATTCACATGTCAAGTTATACTGATTGTCATTAACAATACCATAGAATTGCATGTTGTATTACTTCGATAGATCAGACCCGTTCAAATTAATTAATATTAATGAACGCGTGTTAATTTAGTTTGAAAGAATGACTTATCGTGCATCCTCATCTTCAGAAGACACTTGAAAAAAAGCTAGAAATCTATTCGCCAAAATCTTCGAACGTTTTAATATGTGTTTAGAAACTGTGTTAACCTGTACATATTTGGAAAGGTATTTTAAAGAAAAAAAACTATATCAACTTACAAGAAGAAGCAGGACAATAATTATAATAAATACCGTATCTAGCATCATTCTTGTTAAAAAATGAAGAGTGGTAAAACAATGCGTAACAATAAGTGACCTATCTCTTCTTTCTAATTATTAGCACCATCATTT
>JAFMSR010000001.1:55631095-55642497 GCA_022818135.1 Saxidomus purpurata
ACCGTATGTTTGTTTGACAGGAAGCAAACTTCATTCGTCCATTCACTTACATACTTTTGCCGTTTGCTTTTTGGCCCATTTCCTTATAGGAGTGTACAAATGAACATTTCGACAATTGCTAATTTAGTACGACTATTACCATTTTAGCACTGACCTAATCGACGACTTTCGCCATTAACCTATTCAATATTCATCCAGTTTTTATCTATTTACGAACCTATAATGTCAGCGGTTGACACTAGAAAAACAGGAGAATTTCGCAGTACGAAGTATAAATAGGTAAATTGGATGATTCTTCAACAACAAACGTCTATAGACCATCCAAAGCCATCATCTAAACATTATTTATATATCATTGTATCACCCGAATTTACTTTCAAAATTGTACAGTTCTAGTACAAAGAAGTCTTGTCAGGGAGAAGAATTTTATAAGACATGTTCTTATCCTTTTCCATTATGTATATTTGTAATTGTTAAACTGTGTGTATCATGTGTATATATGGGAATAAAATATGTTTAAACTAAACATTATTTAATAACGGTGCGTTCAGTAAATAAGTTTGCTGAGCAAACAACGTAAGGGATAACTTTCACTGTAACTGGATGTTGTCATTCTGGCGTGAGAACAAACATGGCTAACACGAAGGATAACTTAAAGGAAAAAAAATCGATAATTTTATTAATTTCCATGGCTTAATTTAGTAGTCAAAATCTTCCCAACTTACAAGGCCTGTCACATCAAGAAATCTACAGCACAAAACAATTGACCTCGTGTGTGAGTTTCATCAACTACATTTAGAATCTGAATACAACTATCATCACTATTTGCTAATTGCAAGTTTTGTGGCTATATCATTATCAGTAGCAATTACAACACTCAACATTTAATTACATTTTTCAAGTTTGTATTACATCTTTCTAGAGTAATTCGAGTTAAGAAGAAAAAGTTTAAGATGCACTAGTAAGATAATAATGTAATACAGAAGGAAAACCTTAAAAGGACATTTAAATGCGGAAAAATTGTTATAAAAGGATCTAATCGTCAACACTCCTTGATAATTTATTAACGTATCTTATAATCGTCAAGTGATCTAGAAACCCATCACGCGTTCAGCCCCTATAGCCCTAAAACGTGCAGGGAATATTATATACAATTACTACCTACTGTAATATACAGTTTATATTACATTTAACAAAGTATATGTTGACTATCTAATATTCTAAGCTTGTTCAACCTCAGTGAGTTTGTCTGCCCGACATCTGTTTTAAATCAGATCACGAATAACAGCTCTTTACTGTAAGCTTGAGTTTATTGTTTTGTTTGTACCATGTATATGGGTAGGCAACCATGTAACATGCAGGTAGAATTGAAATGATATATGTTTAATTTAGTATGCTACACCCTTCATGTGGAGGGTGATAACAGACTTAGGGTGCTACTTCCAATATTTGGAGGGAAAGGTATAAATGCAAGGGGAAACAGACATTCGGGGCCTTTGTTTTCGAACTTTTTGCTAACATAATTCAAAACCTATTTCTAAAATTATTATGCAATTATTATTTGAAAGTCACAGGAGCGGAATGAAAGAGGCATGGGTAGTTTATTACCAAGAACTTAAGTTCATTTCCAAGAACTTTATGTGCGAAAACTTAGCTTGGGGATTATTGAACAGAGTGAAACATTGAGACTAAAATAAGATTCTAAATATTTAGGCGGACAAATCGTAAAATTATTTTGGCAAGAGCAAAAGCAAAAACGTATCGGCCCACAATGATGCAAGTCAAGTATAAACACATGTATAGCCTTAAATTGCCATATCAATAATAATAATAACCGTAATTAGGGGTAATAGTTTATCAATTAGCAAATTTTCTGGATAATGTCACCGTTTTTTTACACGACAATATGCTTCGAAAATGTCAATTTCTAGAATAGCTGTATGATATGTCATTTCTAGCGGCGCAGAGAAAGTATTCGTATGAAATGTGTTCGTGGTTTATTTAAGGTGCTTTAATTCTGAAATGAAATGTGTTGTTGGCTGTGAATTCTTTATTGTTGGATGAAACTTTACTAAAAGTTTGTCGTGAACATATTACTTGAAACATTGTATGTTGAAATAAACTATAAAACAAAGGATAAAGCCATATGACTTTTTTGAACAAAAATCTCGAGTATTACGGTAAAATTGTCATCGCAAAAATCTAGCTTCATATCAAGCAAATAAATCTACAAAATCTTTCAAGGACCTATTTGAAATATTTTTCAGAACGCTGCATCCTCATAATCAGTAATTAAATGGAAACAGAATCATGACCGAAGGAAAACCACAACATTTCGATTACATGTTTTCAAGGTACAATGACAGTCAACAGAATATGACCGACAACGGAACCAATTTGTCATACGATGAAACTTATTTGTTTACCAATGACACCAATTTGACCAAAAATGTACGAGACTTCGTGAGGGAAATTTTGGGTGAGCACAAGTCTCCAAAGTATTTATTTCAGATGGAGCTTACTCTGGCATTAGTAGGGGTGCTGTTGAACATTTGTCATGGTTCTGCGCTAATTGATATGCGCATGCACAAGCCTTGGAAAACTCATTCGAAACTTATCGTTAGTCTTGCGATCGCAGACTTTATTATTGCATTACTGCATTGTATTCAACATTACGAGAGTTTTCCGACGGTTGTTTCTGTGGAAATAAACTTTGATTTGAGTTTCACAAAGGTGTTTATATCGGCAGTGTATTACATAGCACAGTTTGCACAAATGTTAACAATGATAGGATTCGCCGTCAATCTTCTGATTGCCACTAAGATGCCCCTGAATTATAAACGACTAATGTCTCCATATCGCGGCAATATCCTGGTTGGCTGTTTTTGGATCGTTTCAGGGCTTGTCGTCGGCGGTGTTCATATGTTCACGAAAATACTCACTCAGTTGTATACAGCATTACTGTCTTGTTGGATCATCGTTGCTTTGATAATTCTTTTATCCACGCTCACTGCCATTCTTTTGATTATTTTATATTTATTGAGCTTTTGTGAGATATATAAGCTCAAAAGACGCACTCCGAGATCTCTGTTGTTAAAAAAATCTGCGTTAACCTTTTTCGTTATTCTGTTAACATACATTGTATTCTTAATGCCAGGAACATGGTTAATTGTTTTGATGTTAAGTCAATATTTTACCGGTTCTGGTTTACATGTTGGCATACTATTGAAAGTAACACTGACATTGTCTTGTTTATATGTCCTTAACACTATATGCGATCCGTTAATATATGCTGTGCAGATCGATGATATTAGGGATTCCTACAAACGTGTCTACAAAAAGCTATGTGCTAGATGGAGGTGCAGAGAGGAATCAGAAAATGTGTAAACTTATTTTTGATTTGAAGCGGACAGTTTGTCAGGCTACATATATGTAGATGTCAGATATTCAGTATACATGTATGCAATATACATTTTGTACTTTGTAGAAAAAAAACTTTCATTTAATGTAACATACAGACAAAAGGCTTGCTGAACTGAAAATAAAAATCAAATAGATTCTCTCGAACGATTACTTCAGAAGGTTCTTCAAGATATATTACCAAAGAAAGGACGCCATACCTCTGTTTTACGATGTGAAAGAAAAGAATGCACTGAAATATATCAAACTTTACAAACTGCTTTCAATAACTTAAGCGCCATATAAATATGTTGTACAATTACAAGTCGTCACAATAACATGTATGCTTGTTTGAATAAAAAGCTTCTTGACTTTTGGATGATGCCGTAATGCTTACAAAACTTTATGACCTGCAAAAAAATTAGTTCCCAATGTCACGTTACTGTGACGTCTTTCACACAAAAACTATCAGATTTTTG
This sequence comes from Saxidomus purpurata, assembly GCA_022818135.1. Taxonomy (NCBI): domain Eukaryota; kingdom Metazoa; phylum Mollusca; class Bivalvia; order Venerida; family Veneridae; genus Saxidomus; species Saxidomus purpurata. The sequence continues at coordinate 55,634,974 of JAFMSR010000001.1, forward strand.
TTGCCAATGAATAACACAGAACAGTAGCATTTACCTAACTTTTTATATCGGAATTTCATTATGTTTCCATTCTTCCTGACGCGGAAATTCTACTTGGTAAACTACGGTATAGCTCCTTATACGATGGACAGTGAACGATGCCCAAATACCATCTTCCACCCTTATCAAATCATCTTTCGATTTGATTTCATTCTGTATATTTTCAAGCGTATTTTCAACACGTTTTCTATTATGTTAAGGTCTGGACGATGTAATTTTCTTTAACCGTAAGACGTAGGTAGCCATATCAGCAATGAGAGGTATTTTTTAAATGTCTGGCCCCCATTCTCAAGGGGTAGATTGGGGTGGAGACAGGAGGTGTAATGCTGTATATTAGAAAGAGTGGTCATTTGTCCAAGATTATTTGAGCAAATTATATTTAAATTTTCAAAACCGGTTTCAGAGAAATGAATTATTGTCGCATTCAATAACTTCAAAGTCATAAAATTAGAATATTTGCAAGTACTTAACATCCTAGTCATTTTCGGTAAAATCAGCGTTTAAAAATACATTTATGTACCGTATGCATGAAAATTTGTTGCTGTACAATTAATAGCTGGAAAGAGATGTCTATGTTGATTATTTGTACTAAAGAGAGGCATTTTCTTTCGATATATGTTGTTCTTTAAAATTGTATTTAATTTTTTATCATTTTACGGTCATTGAACACATTATTTATGTTTGGAGAATATAATCTCCTAGATGTAGAATGCCGATTCAAAAATCAATTACTCTTTAGTTACTAAGACAATCCTTACGATAGCTGCACATGCATCACCGCATTATGCTGACCTAAACATTATTTTTAAGTTCCATGAACTTTTGTCCATTGGTGGCTTAGTTGTGGTACCGAACGGACGGATAACGCAAAACCAATATCCTCCCGCCTTTGGTTGGGGATAATAAAAAGAACATTTCATGCAGAAAGACAGGTACATTTTATTTCCCCCACTTGTGCCTTAGGAGTAAGAAATTAAATGACATGAAATTGTATTTGTCTGGGTCGAAAGTTGCTGTGGAGCCACCACAACCACCACCTCCTACTCTGGCCAAGTTTCGACTGGAAAGGATTCAGGTAAGAGTTGACCTGATTCATTTTATTTGCGTAAAATTTTAGAGCGGATCCACCGCCACTGCTACTGCCGCCGCCCCCACCTGAATAATGACGAAATATAGTTACAAACATAGTGTCATGTTGTGTGTGTCCTTTTACAGAAATGAAAATTTAAAATAAACAATATTACTATTTATACATGACAGTATTTTTACACGTGGAAATGCTTGCTTTTTTATTATTCATATGGTAATCACATCATGAATAATAACAGCAAAGGTCTATTTACACCAGCACTTCGTCATTAAATTGCCCTTTTCAAGAGTTTCACTAATATTATTACACATAAAAAGTACAATTGCTTTTTCAAATTTTTCACTGTGATATATGTATTACATTTTACAAGTGCACAGGAGAGAAGAACTAGAAATGCAATTGCATTGAAAACCATGAAGACAAAAAAAGGGCAATTAAATAACGAAAGGCTATTGTAAAAAGAGCAAGATGTAATTATTTAGCATCAACAATATTGAAAAACGCAAGACAATTTCCAACAAATGCCGGTGAATGAATCACCTAAAAAATAACCTTAGCCTCCTGACTTCGGCTTTCACGAATGGACAATGCTAAAATAATAAGCCAAACGAATTATCTCCCCTGAATACTCAAGCCCGTCCGCCATTACGGTACTTCATAGCTTGAATCAGCACTACAGCAACGAAAACGAACACGAATTTTCAATAATTATGCCTTACGAAGGGAGCAGGGGAAAGTTATGTTATGTTATCAAAATTGCGTGACGTCACTTCCGTCATAACAAGTTTTTAAAATTACGGAACGTGGAAATTGATAATTTAATACTTATTGAACAACGTTGACGTTGAAATAACAGAAAAACACATCTTAACGGAGAAGAATCTGAAAAGGAACATTTTGATATATATTTTGTTAGAAATATTGTGTATTTGAACTAAAAAATGGAGATAGTTCATAGTTCACCGGAAGTCGGGGAAAAACATCCAAGTGAGAACTTCTGAAGTTAGGAAATACGATCTAAATCCACCTAAATCGCTTTTGAAAAAACTAGAAGCAACTATGAGGGACGATGTTCAGGTAACTGAAACAGGATGAAGAATAAGAATTGTGTTAAGTGCCAGCTTGTATGAACTGCTGAAAATGGTCGCTGGACAGCACTTTTCAAAAGAAAGCGAGCAGAGAAGGTGTAAAATCATCCACATAAATGACCAGCAAGGATGTAATGTGGAGACGCAATATAAACTTACAAATGGTAGGAGTTCATTATACACTCTGAATCTTTATCATACAACTTCTTCATGTCTGGTAAATGGCCACCAAGTGAAGATTTTCATGGAGAAAGACTTTCCGGAATTAATAAAGAAAATTGAAAACGCATTGCCTGTTGAATATACTGACATTTCTGCATTAATTAACAGAATCCGTGAAGCAACTGAATGACAAATGACAAATACGACAAATACGAATCAGTTTTGGATCTTGACGATGAAGAAGTGATTTTGAATGTTCACGGCTCGCAGAACAACTCGCAGAATACTGTAATTGTAATCAGAGTTAGTGCTGAAAGTGGTGAAACAAATGGTGAATTTGTAGATGCATGTTGTCAAACTGAATCAGTGGAAACATTAAATTCACAATTAAGCGGAGAATTCCGTGAAATGTACGATAGTGTAGTAAACACCAAACATATTTAAAAGCGTACATATTGGAATCTTATTGAACAATTTGAAAGGCTTAAGTATGAAGTTGCGAGTGCGTGTATAAAGAAATCCAATTCCCTACACTCATCGCAGATAAAAGAAAGTGTGGAAACATTAACACGGACGGCTGAAAAGACTTCTATTGATTCTCAACAATCAATAGATGTAATGCAAAGGAGACTTCAGTCTATTCAAGACAAATTAAAAACTGCACAATTGAAGTCACGAACTTACACATATGAATCGCCGCAGAGTTGTTCTACACAGAGAAGCATGCGAAGAAATCACTCTAAATGACCAAGGGCAACCGGAAGTGCCAGCGGAAACGCACCGGAAAGATCAAATGGATGATTCCACAGCTACACAGCTTATTTCATATGCCAGGGATAGCATGGAAAATAAACGTCAACCAACAAAAAACAGAACACTGATAATTGGAGATTCCATTTTGCGTGGCATACAGAAGCGTGATCTCGATAAAAATGTGACTATTAAAACACTGCCTGAAAAAAAGATCAGTGACGTCAGTTCTGTGTTGCGTTCATGGAACATGGATCCATACAGGAATGTCGTCATTTATATTGGCGGCATTGACACAGCCGATAGACAGGAAACTATCAAAACACTCTACAGAGAATTGAAACAGACGACAATTTACCTTCAGAAACATCGATGCACAGTTTATTTGTGCACCGTAGCCCCGCGAAAGGACGCAGATGTTGTTCCATTAAATGACGCCATCAAGCAGATATGCTGTGATACAACAGCCACACTCATTGAATGTTACTGCACGTTTATATTTGGTAATGGAGCTGTGGCCTCACATTTCTACAACTGGGACGGTATACATTTAAATGTTGGACTGAATCGTGTTATAAACATCTGGCGAAAATCATCTAGTTCAGGTTATGAATCTTCAAGACAGATCGTTAACTCACCAAGAAACCGAACCGGAAGTGAGCAAATCAGATCCGGAAGTGGACTGCACACAACCGGAAGACGGTCCCGCAGATTCTCAGGAGAGCGTTTATACTGTATGAACTGTGATATGACGAATCATGATACCAGTTACTGTAGACGTCAGTTTTAGGGAAGCGCAGACAACCACTCAAACATAAATAGATTCGAAATTTTAAACGAATTGTGCAATGAATGTAACAGTTTTTCATGTAAGTGCGATTATTTATTATTACTGGATCAGACAGATCGTGCGATATGTAACCACCTTATTGATACTTGCGAAAAAAATACATCTAAACCAAATCATAGTAAACAATCGGATGAATATCGTGATAACATAATTTCATTTTACTTACGAAAAGAAAGGTATTCATGTAGCTAGTTTAAAATCCAATATTTATTGTCAAAACTAGATGAACTAAAATATCATTTATATTTGCCTAATTCTACTAATATAATAGGATTATATGAAACATTTTCAACAGATAATATTAATGATGACAGTTTGCACATAGATCACATTACCTTCGAGAGAAGGGATCGAAAGAATAAAAAGGGTGGCGGTGTTGTGGTATACATTAATGACAAAATCCCTTATAAATGTCGATACTATCTCGAACATACTGATATCGAATCAATTTGTATCGAGATTAAATTTCCAAACACTAGGTCAGTTTTATTTATTTTCGTTTATCGACCTCCAGATTCGAAACAGTCATGGATAGAAAATTTTGAAATATTACTTAAGAAAACTGATTTACTGAACTATAATTCCCATATTCTTGGTGATATGAACATAAATTATTTTGTCGATAAGACGCCAGGATATTTTGAAAATGCAAAATGGAATGATCTTATTATTAAATACGGCCTAACACAAATGATAGATACCCCAGCAAGAATTACTAAACATTTTTCGACCATTATTGATCATATTTACTCGAACAATACAGAAAATATTACAGGAATTAAGGTTCCAAATAACAATATTAGTGATCATTTTCCGATTTGCTTTACACATTCAATGAGTCACAACTGCAGTGGATCATTTCATAAAATAATTAAATATAGATACTTTAAAAAGTTTGACGAATATGCATTTCTGCGTGATTTATTAAATATGGATCTTGATGACGGTGATAATGTACGATGATCCAAACGTTTCATTACAATTATTCTATTATATAATAAATGTGTCCTTAGGAAAGCACGCGTCAATGATAGAAAAAAGAATAAAAAGAGTAAAAAGAGATTTACAACCTGAATGGTTCACGGACGATATTAAATGCGCCATTAATGAACGAAACAAATTGCTTAAAGTGACATTATGCGCATCTTACTGCACATAGTGTATTTTTGGTGATAGTTTTTAAAAGCAATTTTTGGTTGCTGTGCATTTAAAGCGATAAATTAATGATTATGCCGCATTAGTATTTGAAGTTGGTGCTTTAGATATAAAAAATCGGACTGATAAAATGATAGTTGATTGTGTCGTTTTTGATGTTGGTAGAGATTTTGACAGTGGAAGGGAAGCAACCCTGCAGCAGTTGCTCTTTTCTTAAATTGACTCTCCCAGTCAAATAAGAAAATCAATATTTGGAAAGTTTTTTTCATACTGGGAGCGGGAAGAGTTGGTGTGTATTGGGTTAAAGCTATTATTACCTCTACGCTTTTGTATACATACCATTTTCAGCTGGATTTTTACTTGAAAAAAATGCGCATAATGTCACTTTAAATATAAATTGTTCGATGAATACAAAATTAAAAAAAATATAATTTACAGTATGATCAAGAAAAGCAAAAACAACTTTTATAACGTTGCCATAAAAAATAATAAATCACCAAGTTATTTATGGAGAAGTATCAAGAATATATCTGGTGATACGCGATATAAAAACTATGGAACGCCAAATCTACATATACTCAAATATTTGAAGAGGTCTTTAAATAATTGGAGAGCTCTCCAATTCAATTATTGATATCAAAAATTGATTTAAAGCGCGCAATAAATGAATTGAAGACCTCTCCAATTCAATTGAAGATATCAAAAATTAAGGTGTATTTCAGCTGTTTTTAAGAGCTCTGTAATTGAATTGAAGAGGTCTCTAATTGATTTGAAGACCTCTGTAATTGTTTTATAGCGCGCTACAAATTAATTTATAGAGGTCTTGAATTCAATTAGAGACCTTTCTAAATCAATTTGAGCGCGGTGAAATTCAATTTTAGATGTCTTGAATTCATACCAAATTAACATATACTCAATTATTTGAAGAGGTCTTCAAATATTTGGAGAGCTCTGTAAAATATGTGGAGAGGTCTATAAATCAATTTTTGATATCAAAAATTCGTTTGTAGCGCGGTTTAAATCCATTAATTTGGAGACATCTATAATTCAATTGAAGAGGTCTCCATTTAAATTGTAGACCTCTATAACTGTTTTATAGCGCGCAAGAAATGAATTAATGATATCAAAAATTGATTTTGAGAGGTCTATAATTGAATTCTACCACGCTTCAATTGTTTTATTTGAGAGCTCTCTATTTCAAGGTTGTACATGGATTATATTGAAGCGCGGTATAAATGAATAAGAGACCTCTCTAAATCAATTTTTGATATCATTAATTCATTTCTTGCGTGCTGTAAAACAATTATAGAGGTCTCTAATTCAATTGGAGACCTCTTCAATTGAATTATAGATGTCTCTAAATCAATGGATTTAAACCGCGCTACAAGCGAATTTTTGATGTCTTTAATTAATTTGTAGACCTCTCCAAATATTTTTCAGAGCTCTCCAAATATTTAAAGACCTCTTTAAATACTTCAGTATATGTAGATTTGGCATGTATTAACATCGCTTTCAAGATATCTAAAATTGAATTTCACCGCGCTCAAATAGATTTAGAGAGGTCTCTAATTGAATTCAAGACCTCTATGAATTAATTTGTAGCGCGCTATAAAACATTTACAGAGGTCTTCAAATCAATTAGAGACCTCTTCAATTCAATTACAGAGCTCTTAAAAACAGCTGAAATACACCTTAATTTTTGATATCTTCAATTGAATTGGAGAGGTCTTCAATTCATTTATTGCGCGCTTTAAATCAATTTTTGATATCAATAATTTAATTAGAGAGCTCTCCAATTATTTAAAGACCTCTCTATTACAATTTTTGCGCGCTATAATTATTTGGAGATATCTCTAATTGAAATTGAGACCTCTAATATTATTTGAAGAGCTCTCCAAATATTTAAAGACCTCTTCAAATATTTGAGTATATGTAGATTTGGCGTTCCATAAAAAACGCGATGCCTACTAGACTAATAAATAATGATAAACTCATAGAAAACCAATCACAAATATTAAATGTTTTGAATGAACATTTTGTCAATTTTTCGAATATTATCGAAAAGACGCGTTTTGTAAGGGAAAACTTCTCAAAACTTAAGAAAAATGACAATAAACTTAAGTATGCTACGTTCAATATTGACTACATTTCAAAATTTGAAGTGAAATAATTGATAAATTAAATCCCAGCAAATCAGCAGGAATTGATGATATTGGTCCAAGAATTATCTAGCTCTGTGGTGACTATATTACACTAGCCATAACTCATAGTATCAATCAGAGCATTCGCATTTGAATATTTCCATGTAAGTTTAAAGAGGCATTTGTGATTCCAGTTTTACAAAAATGGAGAGAAATACGACCCAAATAATTATCGACCAGTATCGATTT
>JAFMSR010000001.1:55661668-55679614 GCA_022818135.1 Saxidomus purpurata
ATCGTCTGTCTGACTGCAGTTTCTTGATTTGCTGTGTAGCTATAACATAACGTTTTTTAACAGGAGAGCTATCATTTAATAGTGTCAACCGGTCACATTTGGCATTTTCTTACTAGTATATCATCAAAGGTTCAGTCCAGACAATGACATTATACTACGGCATACATATGAACTAATGGAACAGAAGGACTTTCACCAAAAATGCTGTCTTCAGACGTTTTGTTTCACAAATTCTTGTTTTTCAACTCGTACTACATTAAGTTTCCAGTAGTGTTTGCAACCCATTCCAATTTTTAAGATTCTAAAACACAAGTATCGTAAGTTGGATGTGATCATCGTCGCTCAAACACATTACAATACTGGTTTTCTATTACTCCTGAAAGTAATTGACAACCGTCTGAAAAATGCCAGGTTTCTTCTTCTTCTTTCTGTTTTTCTTAGTATTAACAGAAAATACCACTTGTCCGGTGACTATCCTCTTTGTATCTGTAAAGCTCGTAGTGAACTTTTCGACATCTTCACCAATTGTTGCTCTTCTACGACACTGCTTGAGAGAACAGATGCGTGCTTGGAACCCAGCGCGTTTCTCCTGTTTCTCACTTTCTATTAGTAGATCGATGTGTTCCACCAAGCTGAGTGGATCCGGCCTGAGCGCAATTTCTCGCAAAATGTTGTTACATTGATTAATACTGTCCATCAACTCCAAAATATCGTCCTCGAGCGCATCAAGTTCTTCTTGCATTCTTTCGACCACTTTCTGTCTGGTCATATTTTCATCTTTGGCAATGCGATATTTTTCAAGCTTTTCTGTGTACGTCATCTTCTTATCTACGGTGATATATTCAAAAATATATGGGGTGTTTCTATGTATGTCCCAAAAACAGCATAATGTGCATTGTGTGCAGTAGCCTTTTTTGTTCATTGCTTTACACCGCCTTTTATCCTCGTCGTTCGGAATCCTACAATTTCTATGGCATGTTACATGGCAAGTAAGACAATTTGTGACGTGTTGCCCTGGAGGTAAATCTATTTGTCGTTGTTGTGTTTCCAAAACACTGTACGTGAAGTCGCTGTTTGCTTCAATTTGTGTTTTAAAGTCTTCAAGTATTCTTATTTCTATGCGCAGCTCTTCAACTTTATTCAGACCAGCGTCTAATTTAGGTTGAAGATTTTCTATGTTTAGTTCGACCAGCTCGCGTTGCTGCAGAACATCCTTTGTCTGTTTCAGACTTTTTGTTTCCATCGTTGTAAGCATTTGGAAAAACATATTAAAACTTTTGCATCCCATTTCCCAGAACATTGAAGAGAAATCAGATATATTTTCTCCACAATTTTCTGCAAACAACCCGGAGTTATTGAATGGAAAGTGTTGTTCGTGTGGTAACTTTGCTTCCTTCAAAGCCGACAAAACCGGTGGACGTTTCCCATCTGCAAATGTCACGAGCATGCAAAAATTGTTTTCTATGTCTTGTCCAAACAGTGACATAATCGCGTTAAAAATGTACATCTGGGTTGGAGTTAACCTCGCATCGGGCGCTTTTATGAGAAAGCAAACCGCATCGATGAAAACAACTCCTGCTTCACCTTCTTTGGAAAACAGCGAATGTATTTGCTCTACAATTTCTCGGTCCCTTTCTATTCCGCGTGTATCGCCAAAGCCTGGTGTATCTATGATGTTAAGTGTATAATCCAGACGACTGCCTCGCAGCGGATGAATGGTGTAACAAGTTATCCATTGTGTTTGTGAAACAGCCTACAAAATAAAAAGGCATTGGATTTATTTTGTAGCACTGTAGTGGTTCGTTACATCTAAAATTAAAAGAAAGATATGAATTTTGTTTGAGGTTTGAAAATATAAAACGTGTTCGAATTTTACTCTGTGAGTTTATCTAACTGATTTTAAAGAGCCATATTAAAAACGAACGGCATAATTGGATCATAATTTGCAGGACTTATATGGTTTAAGGTTAACTTCATAAATACTTAATTAAAAGTCCATTGGTTGATTACAAACCTGATTCTCGTCTCTGCTAATTTCATCATCCTCCAGGTCTATCACGGTAAGCCTGTAATGGTCATTCCAGCTCACTCCCAGTATATAGTTGACCATTCCATCGACTAAAGTACTTTTCCCAGTGCCAGTAGCTCCAACAAGCATAATTGTTCTCTCTTTTGAGTTTGTTTTCGTATATTCACCTGTTTTGTACATGTAGTAAAATACAATTCAATTATATATGTAGATCTACAGCTATAAAAAGTTATAAATCTTTAAGATAAATATTCTTTCACAATGACAAGATTTATATAACAAATGAAACGTTAGAATACTATTTTACTCCAGATTTTCCATGTGCAAGCAGAGGGGATGCAAAAATACACATATGACACCCCTTCTGTCTAACATGTGAGAACTGAATGAATAATGAAAGAGGTATTCTGTACGCACCAACAAACAATTTTTTGGTTTTGCTTTTCAAGTCTCGTGCTTTTCTGTTTTCTTGAAGAGGAAGTTTTTTTAATGGTATGTTTACATCACATCTATTTACGTCATACATAAAATCCATGAGTCGGGTAGCTGCAGACTGAACTGTTTCAACAGTGGCACTTAGGTCACTGTATGGTCCTTCTTTCTCGTCACCTACCATGCGAACTTGGAAAACATACTTTGTATCCGATTTCAGGTTGGTCAGAGTGATAGACGTATGCGGAATAAAATTGTGATAAAATATCCATTTTGAACCAAGCTGAGCTTCTTTAAATCGCAGTTGATAACTACATCCACTAAGAAGTAATCTTGGAGGTTCCCAGGCAAGACAGACTGAATCAACTTGGACATGTCCGACTATTCCAGGTACACCAGGTTTCTAGTCGGAATGGAAGATTGAAAAGCAAAACAAATTTTAAAACACACATAATTGCAAGGTTTTTTTGTCTTTTATGTATTCTAAGATCAAATTTGTAATGCTTCAATTGCTTCAGGTTTTAGCAGTGGCAAAACAATCAAATGGCTGATAATCATTCATACACTACTTCATTAAATTTAGATGATGTAATCAAAACAAAAACTGGTGTCTAACAGTCTGTGCCATTGACCTTCAAGTGTGGACCCAAAACCGGAATAATCACCATGTGCTGGACATCTCTGCCAATTCATTTAAAAATCCTTCATTATGTACTATCGTAACAATCTAGACATGAACATATAGAATACTCTGACCTCTAAGTGAGACTTTGCCCTTCAAGGTAAGGACACCGAGCTTTGTACATGACAAGTCTTCTCTGATATCCATGACAAGTGTGATCTTGAAATTTGAGGTGGGATCGTGGATTTTGTAAGCGACACATCGTCTTATGTGCTGAGCATTTGTGTCAAATTATTTTGAAATCCTTCAAAGCAACATAGAGTTACAGTCCGTACACAAATATGTGCACATAAACAGGACTCCATTTCCTTTAAACTCTAAGTATGACCTTTGAACTTTGAGGTTGGGATGTGGGTCTTGCACGAGACAAGTAGTCTTTGTCTGCAGAACATTTGTGCCATATAATTTGAAAATCTGTTCACGCATGGCGCAAATTACAAGTCGGACACGAATTTGTGCATGTACAGGATTTCATTACCTTTAAACTGCAAGTGTGACCTTAACATTTGAGGTAGGCACGTGGATCATGCACGCGGTACGGAAAACTTAGAATTATCAATGATGCGTTTACCTTATCGGTTTTATAACAAAGGAAAACAAGCATCGTTAAGGTATTACTTACATAGCTTATTAAAGTGTCTGAAAACAATTATTTGATACCCATCAGATTCCATATGTTAAGTTTCTATTACAAAATTATAGTTTACTCACCAGGTCTTCTTCAATATTCTTCTGTCTATCACAGTTGTCTGTTGCAAGACTTTCTTTATTTACCTTCCTATGAAAACCAAAATTTAGGTTTTTAGATTGCAGAGAGTGCTACACAAAAAACAAAAACGATACATTATAGCCCCATGATTAATTAAAGCTAATTTTCCACAAGGTAAGAATTTATACAAGTATTACATAACAAAATTCTTTATATGATTTTGCTCTTCTATTATACTTATAATCTATTATTTTTAAGCCAAAATATTGATTTCTTCATATAAGTATGTTTTATATGCTTTTAATTCCCCATAAAAATAAACTCATTTAAAAAAGGGAAAACAGACTACAAAATTTCCTCATTTTGGTCCGGTGCCTGGAAAATTTAGTAACAATGGAAGTGTAAGAGAGAAAAGTTTTATATACTTGTGTCACTAGGCAGGTTAGGTTTTCAGTATAGATTTAAAGACTTAAAGATTAATTAATAAATTTTAACAGAAAGAAACCAGTTCATTTCAGATACTGGCAGTATTTCATAAACCAGTAGATGGACGGTAGAAAGCAATTTTTTATCAAAAAACATGAATGAGGTTCAGGTTAAATATAAAATTGTAAAATTTGATCAACTTGAACATTGACAGGCTGAACGAATGGGAATCGTTTTAATTTGATATATAATTCGAACTTTTTGTTAAATCAACATATTGTTTAGATTATCCAAATGGGTCAAATGTCTACGTAAAAGTCATTAACAAATTTTAGTCTACACACGTCAAGTACTTACAATTCTGTCAATGATACCAATGGTTTTCGCTCTATTTCCTTCGCCTGAATGGCTGGTATGTCGATTATTTTGTGATCTTTGGTTGCCACGTCCTTTCTGTGTATACCAGCACACTCACCGCACAATTTGATCGAGCAGGCTCTGCAGTACATATCTGGTGTTTTTTGGAGTCCTGTTTTACAACAACGCTGACAGCAGTTACCGTTGTAAGTCAAAGATGCAACAATGGTGTGCTCTTTCGTGGCTTTCTGTTTTGAATGGACACAGAAACAGTCATAGCACAGGACTTCGTCACAATCTATGCAAAGGTGCATAGCTGCTTTGTCATTCTGGCCATTATACTCACAAGGTTCGCATGTCCTTTTCTCGGGCAGTCCGGCATGGCTTGAAGTTGAATGTGCTCTGGTTGCTTTCTGTTTTTTGTGTACATCACAGCATGGAACGCAGAAAAGCTCCTCACATTCTTTACAGCTAGCTTTCGCTGGACTCTTAGTTCCAAGACAGCTACATGTTTCACAAATAAATACAATCTCGTTCGATTTTGGTTGGCCGATGGCATGCGTTCTTGTTGCCTTCTGAGACCGATGGATATTTGTACAGTCAAGGCAGTATGACTCTTCACACTCCGAACAAAAAGAAGTAGACGGAATGCAAAGATTGCTTTCTTTGCATATGTCGCAGTAACGAACATTTTCTGGGGAACCTGTTGTGTCACTACTCATCAAATCTTGGCGACTTGTATTTTTGTGTTCAGTGTCAATCTCTGCGTGGTTCACGAGGTTCTCTTCGGAAAGCATACACGTATTCACTTCTTCCTTGTTTTGTTCTTCCAGAACGATAGTACTTTTAAACGTTTTCGTTACTTCTGTTTCTGTGAATTCTGTAATTCTTTTAGTCGACTCTTCAGATCTACCGGTCTTTTGAGCCCCAATTTCCTCGTTATCACTGCGACTTGTATTTTCGTGTTCAGTGTCGATCTTTGCGTGGTTCACGAGGTTATCTTCGGAAAGCATACATGTATTCACTTCTTCCTTGTTTTGTTCTTCCAGAACGAAAGTGCTTTCAAAAGTTTCCACTATTTCTGTTTCTGTGAATTCTGTAATACCTTCCGTCGATTCTTCAGATCTACCGGTCTTTTGAACCCCAATTTCCTCGTCATTCTTGCACTCGTGAAAAATTTCATTTTCTTCACTCTCAACAGACTTTTCCTGTTCATCTACAGGACATGTGTCACTATCATATGCGTGGGTATTAGTGTCAGGATCCTCCATGTTACTCAGCCTGAATAATATTATGTTTAAATGAAAGCAAGAGTGCCATAATGGTCATGTATCGCTCACAAAGCTTAACACTGGGATGTCATGTATGTGAAATGCTGTTTATTTTTAATGTTTACACCAAGATATTTGGAAAGTGGTACCTATGTTTGAAACAAATTGTGGACGACGTATGACAGACAACGAGCATCCACTGATCGTCAGAGCTCACCGCCAGCAATTTCTTCGTGCTTATATTAGCTAACAATTAAGCATGTAGTGTGAGAACAAGGTTTAAAAATAATCTGATGCAGCAGGGTAACATTTTACCTGACAAAGCCTAGTTTATGTACAGATTGGCAATGTATTGTACAATATGTCAAAGCTTTGTGAAATTCAAATGATAAAAGATTTGTAGAGTGTTACAAAGGTTATACAATAATTTAATGTTTTGGGGCACCATTTCACTCGACATTGCCAAAGTTTCTTTACAGATCATAATATTGATTGATACCATTTTGTAGAAGTTTTATTAAAATAAAATGAAAATTGAAGCCTGTTGAGTGTTTAATTCGGTTAACAATAATTTGATATGGGTACCTTTTCATCGAACAAGGCTCAATGGGTCTAACTAATAACATCACATTCAGTTGTATGAAATTCAAACGAATAAGTAGATCGTTTTGATTTGATTAAGTAAGGTATCTCTTCACAATAAACATTGCTTAATTTCTACAAAAACGTTGTGGATATTGCATATTTCCTTCTGCGGGATTATTATGAAAGTCAAATGCAAATTGTGACATATAGAGCGGGCGTTACAAAGGAAATCTTAAAGTGACATTATGCGCATCTTACCACACATAGTGTATTTTTGGTGATAGTTTTATAGAAGCAATTTTTGGTTGCTATGCATTTAAATGCGTTAAATTAATGATTATGCCGCATTAGTATTTGAAGTTGGTGCTTTAGATATAAAAAATTGGACTGATAAAATGATAGTTGATTGTGTCGTTTTTGATGTTGGTAGAGATTTTGACAGTGGAAGGGAAGCAACTCCTGCATGCAGTTGCTCTTTTCTTAAATTGACTCTCCCAGTCAAATAAGAAAATCAATATTTGGAAAGTTATTTTTTCATACTGGGAGCGGGAAGAGTTTGGTGTGGTTAAAAGCTATTATTTCCTCTACGCTTTTGTATACACACCATTTTCAGCTGGATTTTTACTTGAAAAAAATGCGCATAATGTCACTTTAAATAGAAAGACGGAGATGCTAAGTAAGCCCTGCTCTCTGCTGGCCATGTTTATGTCGAATGAGAGTTTGATTACAAGCTTTATATGGAAATTTCAGATTTCGTTTTACTAGAGATCGTCAGATTTTGTTACATTTTATATATGTTTATGACTCTTCCAAAAAGAGTCGAATGGGTTGTCAAAATTATATCAAATTTTACAGCTAATTCTACCAATTAAGACGTACCGATTAAGATATTGAGATTCGCTAGATGACATAGTAACCCCATCAACTTAAAATGGCAATAGTTAACTTAAATATGGAAGAAATGAAAATAATAAGAAAAACAAGAGGGTCAAGTTGACCATAATTTGCTCATCTGAGAAAGCTGTATTTCATATGGTCAGAAGCGGCAAGTAATGTCACCAAATGGTGTTATATATTGTAGTGCTCTATACTAATGTGTAGTACTGTCACTTTGTACTCTATAGTACTCTATACTGCTTTAGTACTCTACGGTACTGTACAGTACTTAAGTATTTTGTAGAAATGTGTGGCACTGTAAGTGTTTTTATAGTCTATAGTACGTCTTTGGACAATAGAAGAACCTAATGTTTTCGGACCGGACTTCTTGTAGTTGTACTTTAAAATGCAAGTACTACGAGCAAATTTGGGACATTCTATCAATAGGAAGAAGCCGTAAAAATTTCTTCAGAAACGCGGTCCCTGTGTCAAGACCGGAACCTTTCTTGTTTTCCCAAGCGACTGTGGTGACAAACCATTCATTGGTTGATGAGCAGAAGCTGTTGAAAGGTATTTTATTGAAAACAGCGGCCCCACAAACCATCCCTGTTATTTTGAAAGGCGACAATGCAATGATGCTACACAACAAAGATTTTTAGAAACAGCGGCACCTGTTTTCCGAAAGAGACATTGCAAGGATGCTACAGAGCAAGTTTGCTGACAGGTTACCCATTGATTCATGAGAAGAAGCCGTTTAGAGGATACAATATTTTTTTTAGTAACGGCGGCCAAATATGTGCACGGGACCAGAACCGTTTCCGGTTATGTTTAAAAGAGGGCAATTGCAAGGCTGCTATAGAACATGTTTGGAGATATCAAATCCATTGGTTCATTAGAAGAAGCCGTTTAAAGGTGCTTCTATTTTTAGTTACAGAAGTCCCATATGTGCGCCGGACCAGAACCATTTCCTGGGTTTTGGAAACGGGACAATGCAAGGATGCTACGGTCACCCACCTTCGGCTAAGATGGGCTAATAAACGCATGTGGATGCCTAGTTCTGGCTTCCAAAACTCTAAATGCCGCAATTTTTTTTATTTTGTTTTTCGTCAGCTGCGGCTTTAGAGTTTTGGATCAGCCCTACTACGAATCCTTACCAAAATAACAGATCATGCAAATTTTCATCTGATGTACGTTAAGTAGGGAAATTTTATCATGTTTGGGTCACATATTTATAAATTCATCTTTTCAAACCATTTACGGTGTTCTACAACCAAAGTTGACTACAAAAACATCGATTTTTCAAACCTACATCATTGTGTTTACATTTACAACGGACTTTCCAAATGCCTGCTCTCGCGAGATCTCGTATGATGCAATCGCACTCATTTTTCATGTAGTTCAGAACGCTTGATATTTTCCTTTTGTTTAGTGTTTATATGATGAGGAACGAGTGTAAATATACAATAGCATTTACCACTATGTTTTTTTTTTATTTCAAAAGAAATTTACTTTGTTTTCGACGCGGAACAGACCTTGAAAGTGTTCGCGCCAAAACGCACGTGGTCATGTAAATAAATAAACTGTCCCCGTGACCTCAATCGGAACCTTCGGCGATTTCCCGCAGAGATCCCTTTCCAAAGGTTCTTGGGAATGGTCACGTGATAATTGTCAAATCGGCAAGATGGCGGCCAATTGGTGAAAATTCTGACCTGTTCGAAACTTTTGTAAAGCTTTACGTTAAATAGATAAAATTTGATATTCAAATTTGGCAAATTAAAAGATTATGGTCTGATTAATAAAATTATTTATTGTTTTCACTTATTGCTCATGAAATACTGAAATGCGAGCGTGTCAGATTCCTGGCACGATTATTGGTACGATTTCCCTACGGAGTAAGCTTCAGCGTACCCGTTCTGTCAAGCATATAAACAGGGTACGCTGAAGTTGTTTTAGCTAGTGGATGCCTAAAGATAATTTGACAAACGGACAGAGGTGAACTTTTTGTACAGTTCTATTTATGGACCAATGGCAGATTTTCTGCAAACCAAGAAGATTCGAACAGCCTTTGTGACGTTTAATCCACAGATCCATAGCGGCCATCAATCGCTCCCTCTAGTTAAGATTTACAACAAATGACCAGATTTTTACCGTGGTTTTGAAATTTTAATCTTTTAATATTCTTTTGAAAGTTATATGATTACAGTATGATCACATTTCTTTCATAAGATGTGCCTCTCGAGTGTTAACTTTTGTTTCCTTTAATTTGAATTGATATCTTAGTGCTTGACTAAATGAATCACAGTGAATATGATCGGTAATAAAATATAGTCTCTAGTAAAACAATAAAAGTTTTTCTTCATAGCCTAATCTGGTTTTAATCATAGTGACAAACACATATTAACTGGCATACAATGGATACCCTGAAGTTACTGATTTTACTAATTTAAACTTGATACCATACGCGACCAAAAGATTACCACGTGATCTAATTTCAGCCACAATAGTGTGGCCAATTGCATGTTCAATGCGTTTATATTTACAAACCGACAGCGGAGCGACGTGGCAAAACGTCTGACGAGTTTTATGACAATTGTGGGTAAAATGCACAAGGTCATTGCTCGAATTTACCTTGTTTAATATATTTGACGCATCACTTTAGTTTAGAAAGTCATCAAGACACAAATTTCAACCTACTTTGATTGGGTACAAAATGTTATCTCAACAGTAATTAAATTCAAATGCTTTTGAAATGATCACAAAACGCTTTTCTTACGAGCAAAATAAAATAGTTATAAAGATTATCTTCCCTAGGATTTCTAAAAACATTCGTATGACCTGGTCTAGTTTCATTTTCCGAAAATGCAGTCAAGGGGATTGTCACTTCTATTCATCACACTGTATCGGCAAAACGCACTGGCTCCAATTTAACGATAATGCTCCAACTAACGTAACGAACCGGCTCCAATAAAAAATGGCTGATTTAGTAAACAAAACCCAAGTCAGTATAACAGATTCGTGTATTTTATATGGTAAATCGCAACTTCTGAAGAAACGAATACTCTTACGGAATGCTCACTCCTTTCCTGCATGGCCGTAGCTAGTCGGCTGTTTCAGACATCGATGCGTGTGAAAGTAATGCAAGTTGAATGCAGAGGATTCAACGGTAAAAAGTGCAAAACACACCCAAAATGCATGGATTTTGCTCAAAATTATCAAAGTTAAGGTGTTTAGCATAAAAGATTTGCACTGGCATGTAACTTTGGGTCAAATGTCGTAAGCATGTACCAACACTTTACCGATCTGCTATTTTTATAGACAATTTACCCATTTAAAATACAACGATTCAGGCTCCAGTTGACGATACAACGAAAATGTTCCAATTCGTGTTTCACGGATCATTTTCAAAGACGTTTATGAACAATTACAAATATAAAAGTAACTCTTATCGGACAAATTTATGTGTTTTCTTAGTGAAAAATTGAAAATTCAACTCAGAACTTTTAAATATTCAAAATACTTTCCAAAATGGCAGGATTCATGGACACAGTGTTTAAAGCTGCTCGCTCTCGCAAAACCATTGACATTCTTATTCATCAGTATAAAACTAAAGGCTAGAATTAAAGAAAGCAAAAATCTAGGTAGGAATTCGCAGAAATCGATTGAAAAGGTCGGTTACACGGCACCGCTACACTATATGTTATATTGAAATTTCAAAAGTGTTTGCAACGCTTTTGAATTTGGTAGCGTATTTTTCAAAAAGATGTACGTAACATGAGTTTATACTGGAGCCTTTTTATATCACCATATGTTCTAAAATACGTTATTTACATACAGTTTGAAGAAATTATTCTTTTACGAAACTCTGAGAGCGAACAGCTTTAAGGTTTTATTTGACCTAGCGTTTTGACCGCTATCAATAATCACATGCAGCTTAGACTAAAATCGAAATTGTCATCTAATGAAAATTTGGAAAGCGACGGTTGAAGAAGTATATAATTTTGCATTCGCTATTTATGCTTTATCATCTTTCTGTGAACTTGTACACGACCTCAATATAATCTATCTGAGCTTTTTTGCCTAAGTGTGCTTATTGCGATAAACTTTCTGGAATTCTCACCCAGCCAGTTCGTGTTGAGTATTCTGGTCAAATACAAAATAGCAAAGGTACTGGCACTTGATATCTACTGAAATAGTACTGTAGACTTTAAGCCATTATTAAAACACGCATAAAACCATTCAAAAGTAGAATATTTGCCCAATTAGTCGAGGTAGAAGTGGAAGAAAACAATTACGGTGATTTATTTATATGCCTAAATTCTGTAGCTCTACAGCGACATAGTCAAGGTAGACAATACGTAAATGTTTTTCAGTTTATCACTGACAAACCGAGCAGAGCGGTATACGGTATCCATGAATCCTGTTATTTTAGGAAGTATTTTGAATACTTAAATGTTAGTATATACTTATTTATTTTGGTTCGATTGTATAGAAAGCGTGAAGCTTGGAGTCACACTCGAGTCTACTTCATGGAAAAAAAGTACTGGTGTCATACGAGGAGGTACGGTCGTGACCCCAGTGGAGCTCGAACTCGCAACCCCTGGATGAGCAATGTTCTCCTTTAAATTATTTTTTTAAAGAGAGTGGGTACAAGGTGACATAAAACTCAACATTTTGTTCGATAAGAGATTCTCTTATGTTTGTAATTGTTAAAAAACGTCTGTGAAAATGATCTGTGAAACACGAATTGGAACATTTTCGTTGTATCTTCAATTGGAGCCTGAATCGTTGTATTTTTTAATGGGTAAGTTTTGCCTATAAAAATAGCAGATCGGTAAAGTGTTGGTACATGCTTACGACATTTGACCCAAAGTTACATGCCAGTGCAAATCTTTTATGCTAAACACCTTAACTTTGATAATTTTGAGCAAAATCCATGCATTTTGGGTGTGTTTTGCACTTTTTACCGTTGAATCCTCTGCATTCAACTTGCATTACTTTCACACGCATCGATGTCTGAAACAGCCGACTAGCTACGGCCATGCAGGAAAGAAGTGAGCATTCCGTAAGAGTATTCGTTTCTTCAGAAGTTGCGATTTATAACCTAGTTTGGATAATGTGACAGTGACGTAACAGATATATGTGTACACAAAAGTTTACAGATATTGCGTAAACAGGTAGAGCATGTATATAGGTAAGGGTTATAGGCTTTAAAACACATGAACATTCGATAGAACGATGCGTTGGCGCAGTGGGTACGGGTGATTGGTGCGTACAAATATAGATGTTAAGGACTGGTTCGATCCTCATTGAAATTACACAATTTTTTTCCATTGATTTTTTTCAGTATTACTTCAGGTAAACTTATAATTAGTTAGATATATGTTTTTTCCAATATTTTTAGACCAAAATAAACAGTAAATTGTTACTGTTTGATGAAATGTCAAATATAGGCAAAATGTGATTTGACTGTTTAAAGTGACATTATGCGCATCTTAATAAAAATAATTTTTTTTTTATTTAATTTTAAAAAAAAAATTTTTTTTTTTTTTTTAAATAAAAAAAAAAAAAAAATAAATATAAACAATAAATTTATTTAAATTTTTTTAAAAAAAAAAAAAAAAAAAAAAAAAAAAAAAAAAAAAATTTTTTTTTTTTTTTTTTTTTTTTAAAAAAAAAAAAAAAAAACCCCCCCCCCCCCCCTTTTCCTTTTCATAAAAAAAAACAAAAAAAAAAAAAAAAAAAAAAAAAAAAAAAAAATTATATATTTAAAAAAAAAAAAAAAAAAATTTTTTTTTTTTTTTATTATAATTTTTACCTCCCCATTTTTTTTATTTTAAATTTTTTTTTTTTTTTTTTTTTTAAAAAATACCCCCCTTTAATTTGTTCTAAATACAATCAGAAACAAACATGATTTAAACTATTATAAAAGTAAACATATCAATGAAGCAAAAAAAGAAGAAATACATTAAAACTATCATACTGAAAAAGAGAGTAAAAATTTAAATGTACATGTCCCTATGTGAACTCCTGTTCGACACTACCAAAATAATCTCGGAACCGGAGTCGTTGCCTACTGCACTATACAATGTAGTGACAGCGACTGTACATAATAACATATATATATTGACATTAATTACGCCTAGTGCTCTCCCTTGTAATAAGATAACGTGTTTACCCGATAAAAGTAGACTCTTCTGTTGCGTCATTGTAAAATTATCCTAACCCGGACAGTACCATATAAAATAAACGAATCTGTTATACTGACTTGGGTTTTGTTTACTAAATCAGCCATTTTTTATTGGAGCCGGTTCGTTACGTTAGTTCGAGCACTATCGTTAAATTGGAGCCAGTGCGTTTTGCCGATACAGTGTGTTCATATCAATATTATGACCTGGCCTAGTTTTATGATCAAAGAGATTGTTACGCATAAAGGCTGTACCATTATTTGATTGTTAAAGGTTCAATAAGTATAGTTGCAATTGTGCAAAACGTCGTACGCAAAATGTTTTGTCAAAACTGATTTATTAAAACAAGAACTATCTTAAAAGTCCCAGGATCATATTTACGAATAGCTCTTATTTTACCAAGAAAGATGTCTTACTGACAGAAATGGCCTTTATTTGTACCAAAAACATTCCATTGCTTTTTTAATAGGTAAGTATATGTTAGAAATAGAGTACAGTATTTCTTCAATGCTATTGCAACAAATAAGGCTTTCTGGCAACACATTTTCTTGAAGAAACAACTTATATACGAAAGAAAGTCATATGTCAACATTGTTTTAAAGTGAACAGAACATGCTTCAATCATATATATATAGATTTATGTTACTATATCAGTGAATTCAAAGAGATCTTGGGACTTTAAAACATATAGTCGGTGCGATTTTGGTTATATGAAAGAGATGGGTAGCTAGGTTTCAGAGTAAAATTTCCTGTCAAGTTTTACCTTTAAGCAGTAAGAACATAAAGAAGGCGCAAAATGTCACTCTGAGGGTGAGAAAATGTGCATCCTGACCGGGAGGCGATCCTGGGACCCTTTCCTTACAGAGCTACTGCTCTCCCGACTGAGAGAACGTGCCGCTTACATATTTTCTCCCCAACTGTAAGTAAGTCTGTACCGTGACATGTGCATCAGGAAAACAAACGTATTCCTTGTTTTTCTTATCAAAAAAGTTACTCGAAATAGTATACAATGATGGACTTGTTAGGCATTAGACATGATGTGATATTCACCATATCGAAGTTATATTGACCGAGGCATCAGTGATATTCATCATGTGTAATATTAACCTCTGCTGACATATTAAATGCCTAACAAGTCCATAATATAAATGTTTTATCATATTTTGACTTTAAACAACAAAATTATTTCTCAGACAGTTTCTAACATCATGCATTCGTCTTTAATATACATTTGAACAGAATGATTTTGCGAACCATCATTAAATTTCAACTGAACAAGAGTTATTAATAAAATTCAAAGTAATCCTGGGATTTTAAGGCTAAGTGATATTTATATAGATAGATAGAACATAAATAGAACATATTTCATTAAAACAGTTATTTTGCATTTTCTTTACATAGATACATTCAACAAAAACAGCCTTTTCCAAAAATATACTGGATATATTGTTTTCATGGACGGACTATCGAACTATTTAAAATCAAGACATTTACAAAAACAACTCAAAGAAAACCCGTTCCCTTCAAGCAAAAATACAGCAGTTTATGTTCTGGTCCCGAAAGTCTATTCCTGAGGATATTCATCAGTTTTATTTTCTGAAAATGAGACGTTGAACATTACGTCTTGCGATGTATTGATCCTAATATCACGGTGTAGATTACAGGAAATTATCATTAAAATTCAATAAACATATTTCGTAGATCTAATTGGTAAATATTATTAGTGTTCAATAAGTAGATCTATAGGTTTTAGGTTTATTTTTCAAAACCTGCCTTCTTTCTTTTCCGACATTCAGAAAGTCCTAAATTACAACATTCTAACAAAACATCAGAATTATGTATGGATTTCAGGACGGCTTTAACAAATATGGCAGAGTTTCTCAACGAATATAATTATTTTTAATATCATTTTGAAATCAGGCCAGCAACTTCAGAAAATACTTTTTTCATGTTCCACTAATCTATCAAATGATTAGGCAACCAAGGCAGTCACCTGTCAACAATTTCTAAATTCGTCGAGAGCTGGTTGAGGGTCCCAAGAGGTATTTAGGAAAATCATTATAATGAAAAGAGAAAAGTCTGGAAAAATATTTGATCTTCAATATATCTCATATTATTTTACCTAAACATAACCGAGTATTACACCTTCCTTTTAAATACCAGTACTGAAAAGGGATAACATAGCCAGTGACCATCACTCGCTGGATCGTTCGGACAACAGCTTTATTCATATTTGAATTTTGACCTGGACTGTTTGAATCAATAATTATATTTGTGGATCTTAATGAGTATTGACAAAATGACGAGTTCATTTCGTCTTCACAGCCACCATCTATATGAAATGGTTGACATTTTATTGTCTCAAAACTAGGTATTTCAGAAACATCATTGTCCATGGAAAAGTTAAATCATACGTATATCGATAAGTTTATGTTCCATTTTCATAAAAAGTGACAAAGGTAAACTTACCCTGTTTTTCCTGTTTGCAATTCTCACCTGAACAATCTCGGTAGCGGCGGGGTAGTCTAGTACACTAACGGACGACCTTAGCTAAGTCCCTCGTCAAATTGAAGTTGTTTCGTCCTTTTTCATATAAAACAACATATAGATGTACTAGATCTAGATTCCAGCGATGTTTTTACAAAATGCAGAACAATACTTAATTGAATAAATCAAGTTATTATGAAATCAATACAGTCTGTTTTTCACTACAAGCAGAGAAAATACCGGTCCTGTTTTCCAAAATTCCCATTCCCTAGCATTGATAATCAATGAGAAACCGAAAGTAGTTGCTATATTTTCCAAAAATACGTTCTTTCATTATCGAAAATTTCATTCATTCATTTTCGAAAATGCTATTGTATGGACCTAGTGTGGATGACCCACGTTACATTTTGGTCCGTCACACATTTTAGATTTACTCCAGTCCACGACAGCACTTAACATTTTGGAAAAATCTTAAACAGTTGTTGGATTTCAGGTGAAGTAACATAACATGCACGCATTAATTTAAATAGTGGCCCAACATGAATGTCACAGTATATCCCTGAACACTCCAGAATCCATTCTGAATGCATTTATTTTCCTTCAGACATTGGTGACTTAGATCTATTGATCCTAAAACGACATCTCCGAAACTTGCTCGTGACGTTTTCATTAGATGAGCAAATGCGTAACAGGCTAACAGCTATATAATGTGACACGAGTGGATCCGACGTGGGAGCGTGAACTTTTCGTACATCCTCTTATGCATAGCAAAATAAAACTAAAATAAACAACACAATAAAATGTAATAAATGTTTATCATAATTATTCAGTACCGTATTTTATAGCCTGGTACAACAAGTGCGGCACATACCTTTTTCGGAGCGCGTAGAATGTATACGCTCTTAAAAGTTTGATATGCATGTGCCTTTCTCATTTCCCTTTTTACTGCTGTTTAGATAAAATACGCTGCCATATACATCTCTTATCCTATGACAGATTGGGTCGCAAGTTACGTAACAATGTTGGATATTTTACTTTAGAATTAAGCGAAAAGTGATAGATTTGTCTGATATAGATGCCAGTTTTATACGAAGGCTTTAAACTGTGTTTTATAAAATATATAGATCTATTAAGTAAAAAATAATATCTGACATGTGTCCATTCGTCTATGTGTCCGTGGTCAGACGGGTACTGTCTGTATAGATACATTACCTGTTACGGGAGTGATAGCTGCAGTGTCTATTTTAGGACGCGCGATTGCGGGATTCGCCCTATTTTTTCAAAGATCTCTGCTCAGAGAAGAATATTTTTATAGACAATTTTCATTTCTGAAAATAATTGGTATGAATGATCCCATAATGTTTAGTAGTCTAAACGTATCGAAACGAAATGTAAGTGTTAGGCGAGTTATAGTATGAAATATACCTCAATACATTTCGCATAGCTAGGTAATCAATACCGCAACTAGTATATTTATATTAGTTGTACAGTTACAGCTGACAAAATGCTAGTTCATAACCTCAAAACATGAACCTTTTACAGTTTTGACAAATGCAAATGATTTAAACAAAGATAGGTTTGTTTAAGAAAACATCTGAACCTATCGTTACAGGTACGGTTGTGACAATGTTTAATCAATGTCGACAATCTCAGGGGCGTAGCTGGGCAAATACATATTTCCTAGGGTGTTGGTAGCATGGGCATATTTTGACGAATACATAAAGTCCATAATTATTGCAGTTTTTCTCACGGTAGAAGGTTTTATTTACATGCGTATACATTAATTAAAATCGTATTCCCAAAATCAAAGACCTACCTGACAATTAATAATAATATATAACAATAGAATAAATAAAAGAAAACATTTTAGTTTTATACACGAGGTAACGATGATTAACAGTCTTTGC
>JAFMSR010000001.1:55680114-55805114 GCA_022818135.1 Saxidomus purpurata
TACCAACCCAAACAATAAACTTAAAACTATAAAAACGATATAAAATTAAGAGCTAAATAAAATTGCTATACGACACGTTTTAACGCTGGAAGTAAACTGATATAAGCAAGCGTGTGATCCGACTCATCGGACGCCTTTCCGTTACTTAGTATTTTTGGCCTGGGGACTGAAAGGCCCCTAGGCCTAAGTTAGCATACCACATTTCAAACACTGCAGACAATTTAACTGTGCTATGTGCGAATAACAACTGTAAACATGCGCTATGCGAAAGTAGTGCAAGACAGGCCAGATCAATCTTCTGTTTGAATGTCGTATACGATAAGAACATACAGTATTACAAATAAAAACAGTACATACAACTTCAAACGATTGCAGAAAGGTCTATAGCTTACGGGCTGCATTACACATTTTTTTCTGTTATAGAAATTACTGCACTGTAAGCTGATTACGGAAGATAATCATATGCATATCACGGAAAAGTACGGATATTTACGGAGATTTACGGAAACGTACGCAACACGATAGTTTGATTTTCAAATTTCTGATGTTATTTCATTGACAACTTTCTTATTTACTAACGAGTAGATATATATTTACCTAAAAATAAATTTCTTTAAAAAAAAAAAAAATTTACGTACATTCCATGATCAAAATCACCCGATATTTATCGAGGACGCTGCATGTCAAGGCCCAGTGAACGAACTTCTGGGTGCTGTGGGGCTCGTTTTGGGGAGGCTGCGTTTTTGGTACGTGGCATTCCCTGTTTGATATTATTTTTGTTTTTTTCACCGATTACAACAAGGTAACCAGGAATCATTTTTGTTTTCCCTGTTATACACATTGTACAGTACTGTATTTATATTTCATTGCTGGTCTTGCTTTGTTTATTTTTGTTCCAAGGTCTTGTCCTTGGTACACAATAATTTTCGATCATCAGATAGCGCTTGAAGTTGAACAAAGCGCAGATCGAATTATTTTGATTGTTCTCTCAAACATTTGATATTGTTGACCATGTGATTAGTTTTCATTAAACGTACGTTTTATAATAAAACAAACTTCCCTGCCACTCATAGCATTTGTGAATCATTCATGCTGTGTCATATACTAAATTTGATCCTCTGCACATTTCGACCCGCGCTTTAGGTAAGGTTCAGCCCAAATCACGAAGGTCAAAAGTTGTTTTTAGGGGAGCTAATTTAGAGCCCCCAGGCATTCAGCGCTCACAGCGCTTTGATTACATGCATGCGCCTGTGGGCGGGTTCGATACGTTAACCGAGAGTGTAATCCTAGTTGTAAATTTATGATTGGTAAGTTAAAGCTGCTCGCTCTCCGATTTTCGTAAAAACATAAAAACAAAAATAATATCAAACAGGGAATGCCACATACCAAAAACGCAGCCTCCCCAAAACGAGCCCCATAGCACCCAGAAGTGCACACCACCAAAAAAACAAAAATAATATCAAACAGGGAATGCCACGTACCAAAAACGCAGCCTCCCCAAAACGAACCCCACAGCACCCAGAAGTGCACACCACCAACACACACACACACACACACACACACACGCGACACACACAAACAATCATGCACACACACACACATACACCACCAACGCACACCAGCACACAAAGCAAACACACGAGGACAAAACGAACAATTAAAGGAACACAGTGGGGCACCGCCTTGGAACGGTCAGTGGTAAAAACACCACTGGGGAGCTTAAACCGGTTTATGGTGCGCACCCAACCTCACTCTTACCCCCACCATGTTCCAAAGTCACAGGACAGTGTAAATAAAAGTAATCCCTGCTAGGTGAATCTCTAACACACGCAATGGAAACAAAAGGCATGGTATGTAAAACACAAAAATGCTCGTGTATAAATATATAAAAAGCAAACCTTGAGAACCAAAAAGCGTATGTACTCAATGCCTTTGCAGAAGGCAGAGCACCAAGAGAAACACCCTTAAGGGCCCGACGAAACAGGCCAGAGGACAGAAATCAAAACAGTTTCGTCCCAGTGGGATTTAAAAACTGCCCATCACAGAGTCCTCCCCCTCTTCCGTCAGACACAATCAAAGAGGGAAGCATAGCGTCCAACTGTAAACGGGTTGAACACCAAACATGCGGTGTGTCTCAAAACAGTTGGGTCGTAACCTCTTTTAACAAAACGTTTTATAATTTTAGCAAATACAGTTGGAAAATTGCCATGACCCAAAATCTTACGAAGTTTGTAAACCACATCCCCATAAAAATCGGGTTTTGAAATACCTTCTCGCAGAAGAGTCTTTAGATTACTATTGAATTTCAAAACCAAATCAGAATTACGATAGTAAAATTTAGCAAAATATTTACGCAATTTGTAATAACGGTAGCCCTGTTGAAGAAGTTTATTTGTAATATATTGATTACGTTCATTGAAATCCTCAACATAACTACACGCTCTGGCAAACCGAATTAACTGAGAAATATATACCCTATAAGATGTAGCATGAGGTACATCCCCATCCAAATGGGGGAAATTTACAATACTAAAATTAAAATCATCCCTCTTGTCATAAATTTTGGTATGTATAATATTGTTATAAATAGATAGATGTAAATCTAAAAATGAAGCACCAGTATCCAAATTGTTAGTTTTAATTAACTGGAGTTCCCGGGGATAAATAGTGTCCACCAATTGACCAAAAAACGGGTTATCCATATTAAGAATATCATCCAGATAGCGTGATGTATTATTAAAAGCAGTGATAATGTCTGCCTGCGTGTCCGGAGAAAGACTCAACATAAAGTCTCTTTCATAACAATATAAAAACAAATCTGCGACAAGGGGTGCACAATTTGTTCCCATGGGAATACCGATTACTTGTCTGAAAACTGCATTCCCAAACCTTATATAAATGTTGTTCAATAAAAAGGAAAGGGCTTTACAAACTTCGTCACAGGTCCACATAGTATAATGTTTAACAATGCAGCTGGTAAAAAAAGCTTTATCGAAATTGCAGGCGAGAAATGTAGCATTCTCCCTGGCAAAAGTCTTTTGAATTAGGGCAGTTAGCTTGTCATTTATCAAATTATGTGGTAAAGTGGTATACAGAGTAGAAAAATCGTATGTACTGACTGAAGTTACTTTGTAATTATTAACTTTAAACTTATCCAGGATTTCGCCAGAATTTTTGATCGACCAAAATAAATGTTTACCAGAGTTTTCGTATACTTTATCACAATATCTTTTCACGTGGGCTTTTATAGCAGTTAGGCAAGATGTTAATAGTTTTGAAATATTTGTAGTGGTACAAGAGCTTGAATTAGCGATGAAACGAGCTTTATATGGTTGTTTATGTAATTTAGGAATCCAGTACATAGTAGGAAGTTTAATATGTTGATCATCTATACGAACTTTCAAATTAGAAACTTCACTGATGTGATCAGTGACCACATTTTGTTCAACGGAAGGACTCAATATATAAGCTTTAGTGGTATTTAGTTCGTTTTGTAAAACATTAATATAATGTAGGCGTCAAATGATGATAATATTGTTGGCCGCCTTGTCTGCTGGAACTAAGACATACTTAGAATGAAATTCTTGGATTTCCTTTTTCAGATGTCTTAAAGTAAACTTGGGTTTTGATGGAAGTAGGTGTTCATTTGTTTGGTAAAATTTTATACGAGAATCGACAATGTTAAAAATACTTCGTTTCCAAGACGTTAATGCATTTGGATCAGCATTCTCACGACGACACCATTTAACACAAAAAGTTTCGATGGATTCCGCAATATGACCACGACAAGCATGAAAATCAATAGTAGAAGGAATTCTGTATTTTGGTCCTTTAAAGAATAAATTACGAATACGCTTGTCTTTAATGATATCAAAATTACCAGTGATGACATGACCGGCATCTGAATAGCAAAATTTCGAGTTTTTACATTCGCAGTAAGAAGGGGTATTTGTTTGAACATCTAGGTCGGAAACAATTTTATTGTAATTGAATATAACATTTCTAACAGGTGTTTTATATTTATAACAGATAATAGGAACTTCGGAGTTTCGGAAATACTTAGGCACAGAATCAATGACACGTCTATCACGAAATATACTGGGTATATCGATGAAGTCAATACCTTTATTAATGAAATGAATTTTAAGAAAATGTCTATCATGATCAGATTGAGTGTCAATATGTGGTAATGTTGGATAAGATCACACACACACACACACACACTTCAATACAAACATATAGTGTAGCGGTGCCGTGTAACCGACGTTTTGGGGAGGCTGCGTTTTTGGTACGTGGCATTCCCTGTTTGATATTTTTTTTTTCAATCGAATTCTGCAAATTCCTACCTAGATTTTTTGTTTATTTTTTTGTTCTAGCCTTTAGCTTTATATTTATGAATGATAATTTCAAGTTTTATGAAAAATATTTTTTTCAACAGTATCTGGGAGCGAGCAGCTTTAAACGAATGAAATGAAATCTGAGAGCGAGCAGCATAAACCAAACTTCACAGAAAAGTTCCTTGCATAGTCCTCTTCAACAGTTGTTCAAAAAACTCGGTTCCATGCAAAATCTTTTAAAAATTGACATACTTATACGTAATTATAAAACCGTAATTATAAAACTAAAGGCTAAAATCAACAATAAAGGTAAACTTGCAAACATCGATTAAAAATGCTAGTTTTACGGTACCGCTACACTAAATGGAGGGTAATTGTTGGTTTTGGTGTAATACCACGTTATAATTTCATTGAGTGGGCACTAAAAGTGATATTTTCACGAGTGGCGCAGCCACAAGTGAAAATAACTACTATTAGTGTTCATGCAGATCTAGCAGATTATATTGTCGAAACATAGATTATATTTTGGAAACATAGATTATGTGTTCAATGAACGTAAAATGATAAATAAATACAATTTCGAAGAAGAACAATGCCTTATTTTACCACAATTAATCAATATAAAGGCTTTCTGTAATAATTAATTGTACAACAACTCTTCATATATTATTGAATGGTTTACGGTACTGCAGCGTATTTTAAACCGCTGATTTTATCGATACTGACTGGGAATGCATAGCTGAAACTTTTGGGTTAAGTTTTAATATTTCCATAAATTTCTCTATTTAGCCTTTAACTATTACAATGATTCTATTATTTATGTTTTGGGGGTTACTTGGGGATTCTCTCCTCTCATCAATCATCAGCCATATTGGACCGAACTACTTTTCTACTGTCGTTGACAATCGGATCAGCTCGGCGATGTTCCGTCACTGGATACACGTTAGGCGTATGAATATAATTGACTATTGGGGTGTGTTTCCCCTGGCCAATGAAACGGTCCGTAAGAAATAATATTTAGATCGGAAATTGACATGGTCGATGTATACGAGAGGAAAGAGTCGGGCGTAAACGTAAGCTGTTTTGGTATTGTTGTCACGAATTAATATGAATACTGAGTGGATCATGATATATTTGTTGATTATTGACGAAAATCTCGCATTCGACAAACGTCAAAAATTCCGACTAAGCGGTTTTTAAAGAAATTCTTGAAACTTTTCGCCGCTACGGATCGATGCCTTATGCCAGAACATAGTATAGGACATTTTTGTCAAGGTAAATGACCCTGCTACTGATCTCATCTCGATTTATCTCGAAATATTAAGTATTAAAGATAGGGGAGAACTTTGAAGTAAGCGTGTCGGAAGGCTCTGATTTGGGAAGTATTTACCTTTTCTATATATCATATATATGAAGTGGGGGTTCGTTCAAAAATGCATTTTTTTATTATCCTAGGTCTGTGCCAAACACCTGTGTCTCAAGTTTGAAACAGCATAACTGCACGAATAAATCGTGGCATTTGTTAATACTGGTATAGGCGTTCGCAACTCTGCGCGCCTTTTTACTTCAAAATTCGAGCAAATTTTACCGTGCTCTTGAGGCAAACAGAAAAACAATTTAGTTGCTTGTTAACAACAATATAAACAAGAAAAACTGTGATACAAAGTATCACAGCGGGCCAACAAACAATAATCCCATGTAAATATTTTGGAAATTGGTGATGGTTGATATTGAGGCATGGCCCCAAAAGAACTCGAGGAAACCAATTCTGGTTGAACAAGCAAAACCTGACACGACACCACATCTACTGACTGACCTGTAACATCGAAACTTTACTGTTATCAAATAATATTTATACAGTATGTCCAGGAATGCTCTATAGACCGTTCCTGGTATGTCTCAATTTTTCATTACCATTATCCTTATTATTTTGACATGAATGAAGATTTTTATGATTATTTGCCGTAAAATATTCTAAAATGGTCAAAAAACTAAAAATGATTATTAAAAGAGCAGAAAAAAGTGAAAAAAAAAAATAAAATTGGGTGTTGATGGGATTCGAACTCGTGGATTCGTAAAAGTATACGTACACAAAAGAGTTAGACTATCGGCTTTATCCATTACACCACCGAGACAGACTTATCAGACACGGGAAAAAATTAGCTAAGACAATATCATCTATATTTAAAAAGGCCATCAAAGAATATTCAGTCGACTGCATTTCGTTTCTATAATGTCAAAGGCTGTGTAAGTGAAAAAAGCAATCATAAATCCATTTTTCTCAGCGGGCCGCTGCTGCGGCCCGCAGTGAGGTACAGTTCGATTTCTAGGTCGTACTTTTAAAATAGACTGCTCCAGTGCCGAGGTAAGTAGGGTCAATAAATTTTAAAATATACAGGTAGTTTTGATCCCCCTTCGAGGTCATACGTGCCAACACTGCCCCCGTGGTTATAACCCAAATATTAAACCGGCTAATATGTTTGTTTACTTTTAAAATAGACTGACCTTTTTCCCCACCCCCATTTTGCCGAGGTAGTACGGGTCAAAAAACGTGTGTTAACGGGAAATACAGGCGCTGTTATAACCCGTTTTCATATGAGGTACAGGGCCGTTGTCGTGCTGCAAACACTGGTCCGCGTGGTTATAACACGTAGATTATTGAACGTCGTACCAGAAGAGCGTTATTTAATATGTTCGTTTTACTTTAAAGTTACTGGTTCGAGCCCTAGTACGACCATTTTTTTTATCTTATTGATTCCAATGACTTTCTTTACGTGTATATATATTTATTTATCGTGTATTGAATAAATACATTTCTTTTTAATAAAACCCGCCGCATCAGTCTGATCCATATCTATATTATAAACCTTACGTTGTTTTTCATCACGCGGACGTTCGCGTCCTTTTTAACGGACGTGACGTCTTTTTGTTTTGTATACTGTATGTTGTATATTTTCTGACGAAGACATAAAGTTGAAACATGTAAATTGAAAACTTCGTGTTGTCTTGATTTTATTTATACTATTTCTTTACGTGTCTAATTCCAATAGAAGGAAATAAGTTTGTGTTAGCTTATATGTACTCAGAAGGGATGAAATGAAAACGATGTCTTAATATTTAACAATCCGCACAACAGCTACCGAAACTATACAAATACTGCTGATGTCATAGCTGTTATGAAAATATAGAAACTGCATATGATGATTATGGGCTGGTCCGGGGTAGGTGGTGGTGTGATGTCTCCTTTGGTTGGCAAGTATTTTGTCGATGGTGGCATTTCAAGCATTTTTCGCCTAATTTACAGTAACTATTCTGGGCTAATAAAATCACAATTTTGGACTTTTGTAATTGTTACTTTCTTTCATTAAGATGTAACATTAGCATTTGACATTTTGTATAATCACGCTCGCAAATCACCCATTTTTCTTCTATAAAGAGATCTACAAGGCATCTTCCGAGTGGACGCGGTCGGCACCACTTTACAGGAAAAGATAAGGGGTTGCCCAATTTATAATTCTGTGTAGAATTGAAGTATTTTTTTTCAAAACTCTGGGAATGTAGTTACCTGTAAGAATGATAGTAATTTGGTTCGTTTTATGCTTTTTGTAGGTGCTTGGACTGTTTTCCTGTTGTGAAGACACATAAAACAACATGCTGACACTTTTTATGCCAGTTTTTTTTATTTATTTGTTCTAGTTTTTAACATTCAAATAGTGAAAACCACATGCTGACTTTTTATGCCAGTTTTTTAAATTTATTTGTGCTAGTTTTTAACATTCAAATAGTGCAAACTACTTGACGTTTGCCAACTCTTTACCACTGCGGCTATTTTGTCTTGAACAAGACTGACTTACTGTAGAGAAGTTTCCAGAAAGAGAAATGGAAGGAAAAGACAGAAAAGAAGAATAGTAGTCGTCACCTTTTCCTGCTGAAGTCAATTGCCTTTTATTTAAAACAGTTTTATCAGGAAAACAAATGGCGGCGTAACCATTTCTGTAAGTGTGCCGATTGCGTGTCCTACGATGATATAACCACTGAAATTCCCATCTCCTTTCAGGGGAAAGTGGGCGATTTCCTGGCGTTATTTTATCACATCTTGCCTAACTATTTAGACGGAATAAACAATTTAAAATATATTTTCTTTTAGATCAAAACATTTCTTGCGAAAGCTGACTTTTCCAGCTTTAATTCTATAAATAACGAATCTTTTGCCGTGTTTCTATTAACCATGTCTTGTCCACGAAGAGACTATAAACACGATTAAAATATAAAAAGTTATAAAAGATCTTAAACAGCAACATGTTACATATTTTATAAGCCTCGTAACGATTATTTTCAAGAAATAAACTATATTGTAAAGAAAGAAAAATGAAATATTGTTCAGTCCGGAGATCGAACCGCGATATACAAGTGTTAGAAGCCACCACCTTTACCACTGTACCAATATTTCTTTGTTGTGAAGAAGTGACAAATCTATTCAAATAACAAATTTATGATAACTTGATAGCGCGTTATAGGATTAGGTTCAACTTGACAGGTAAATCAGCTATAAAGTTTATCTCAGTACTTGTTATGGAAAATATTACATAAATAGTTAACAAATCGCGGAAAAATAATAATTGCCTGAATAGCTCAATTGGTTAGTGCGTAGCCTGTCAATTTGATCGTACAGTTTTGACGGTTCAGGTTCGAATCGAGGTGAATTTGATTTTTCATGAATCTTTTTTTTTTCTTCTGAAAAGAAAAAAAAAGAAAACCTTACATTCTGGGATTCGAACCAACGACCTTGTCATAAAAAGATGCAATTTCACTGCCGTTACCACTTAGCCAATGACTTGTTTTATATCATCTATGTGGGAAAAAAAAACTTATTGTATTGACAAAAAGCTGTCTTACCTGTTTTGGTGTTTTCAAAATACCAGCAAACGTAAACATCATGTGACGCAACTTTCAAGTTATCATAAAAGGACTATACCTGATTTACCTGTCAAGTTGAACCTAATCCTACAAGTCGAATGTTTGAACGTCGCCAAATGGAGTGGGGGTTGCGATAATTAGTAATGTTGGATTTAATGTATGGTGATTAACCAAACCTAATCTTTTTGCACTCTAATTTTGTATATGGCTGACCATTTGTAAATGTTTAATGCTAAAAAAGATGATTCTACGCCAAGTCTATAGGCATTGTTTCTGGCTGCTGTCACATTATTGAATTATCAAATCATTGAAATAATTTTTTTTTTATTTTCCTAAGTCTAGAATTCTAACATATAAGTTTACTTCAATTTATATTATTCTTGTACGAAAAAAAAATTATTTACAAGATATAAATTAATTTGTTCCCACTATATAAATGAAGTTAATTCCACTCCGGCGAGGTTTCGATCTCCGATGGTACATAGCACTGCGCTATGGAGGCATTGAATTACAGAGCGTATAACTTCGTTATTCACCATTACAGACGTTTGTTTCGGAATGGCGGTACAAATTTATGTAAACAAACGAATTTAACTTCCCAGACACTTTAAATAAGAAGTGGACACATCCTAAACTTGGTAGTTTCGTAAAGTATATTCGGCTATTTCCGTAAAATTTAGACTGGTTCGCGATTTCAAATCAAAAGGCCGCTTGTTACGAAAGAACACACTGTGAAATCAGCCTTAAGTCTAAAAGTAGTTACGTCACCCCATGGAAATTTTACTTACTGCATTCCAATATACACACCGCCTCCTGGCGGCGTGTAATGACGCGCTTTCAAGTTATCATAAAAGGACTATAGTTGGTGTAATATTGTAAAAGATTGCAAAACAAATTATCTAATTTCTGTGGTCCAAGTCAATTAGATCTCTAGATACAAATTTATTTCGAGTCATGGTATAACATGATAGCGTTAGCTATACTATAGCTATTAACCGACAGTAACATCAAGTCTATTAACATAAGAATAAAGTACCTGTGATATGATTAAGACATACATTAAGACATATATAAATATGAAACATTGATTAAAGCTTGTGAAGTTCTGCACTGTGTGTAGTATATTAGAATTTATAAGAAATGTAATTTACTAAGGAATGATAAAGTTACACAAGTGAAATAGTACTGCATCAATAATCACATTTATAATCATAGTACATAGATATATATACTGAAAAGATAAAGAAACGCAGGGTAACAATATATGCAACAATTATTTTAATGCTTGGCCTAGAATTATGAAAACCGGTCAGAAGACTATCTTGGTCACTCAAACCGGTGCCTAAAGTCACTCAACCGTGCATTGCACCATGCCACATAGAGAAAGTGATAAAAAGCAAAAAACACGTGCAGAATAATGATGACAAATTTGTCAAAACATTTGGTCATACTGTCCGGTTAGGATAATTTTACAATGACGGAGCGGAAGAGTCTACTTTTATCGGGTAAACACGTTATCTTATTACAAGGGAGAGCACTAGGCGTAATTAATGTCAATATATATTATATTGTACATTATTTACAGTCGCTGTCACTATAGTGCAGTAGGTAACGACTCCGGTTCCTTTGGTAGTGTCGAACAGGAGTTCATATAGGGACATGTACATTCAAATTTTTACTCTCTTTTTTCAGTAAGATAGTTTTAATTTATTTCTTCTCTTTTTGTTTCATTGATATGTTTACTTCTATTATCATTTTAGTTCATGTTTTTTCTCATTGTACTTAGAACAAATTAAACAATCAAATGAAGATCAAATTTTGCCTTTATTTGACAACTCATCAAACAGCAACAGTTCATAGAAACAATGTACATACCTTCATTACTTGTGGAAGAATTGTCTTGGACAAATCATCGTGATTTTGGTAATTCTAATTCAATGTACATATTCAATTACATGATGTCAGTAAGCACGAAACCCTCGTGCTTGAAATCGTTATAGAATCTTTCAAAGTTTTAAGCATTTAACTTTCATTTACTGTTTACTGTTTGTCTAAAAAGATTGAAAGAACATATATCTATACAATTAAAATTTTACCTGAAGTAATACTGAAATAATTCAATGAAAAAAAAAATTAAGCTTCAATGAGGATCGAACCTGTCCTGTAAATCTTTATTTGTAGACGCCCAACGCCCTACCCACTGCGCCAACACACCGCTCTATCATATGTTCGTGTATTTTAAAGCCTATAATCCTTTTCTTATACATGCTCTACCTGTTTACGCAATGCTTCTAAACTTTTGTGTACACATATATCTGTTACATCACTGTCACATTATCCAAACTAGGTTATACCACTTTATACTCTTGAGGTATTCACATCGCTTTCCGCTATTTACATTGAATTTGAAGCTCTTGCAATCATGGTACGTCTGAAAGAAGTTCAGAGGGGTCAGGCTATTGCATTACTTATGCAAGGTCAGAGGCAACAACAACGGTTCCTATGCAGTTCAGTGTGAATGTTTCCACCATAGAACGTCTTGTCTGAAACTGGAAGGGTTTTCGACCGACCTAGGTCGGGACGAGTCAGTCGATTGGGGGGTACCGTCAAATGTGCTTCAATAACTAATGAATTATTGGTCAAAATCTAATGACATTTTGGTAATTTGTTGATTAAAGATGGGTTTTTTATATTCATATAAAATATTGTATATATTATCAAACACATCACTTTAAATCACCTCAAATGTTTACCCTGCGTTTCTTTATCCGTTCAGTATAGTATATAGGACATATAAAAAAAATCTAACACTATACATACTGTAATGTCTATTTAAAACGATGTATACGTTTTGGTTTTATAACTTGAAATCTATTTAAAACGACGAACAAATAGGATATAAGACTAGCTTAAGATATTAATCTGAAAAGCAAACACAAAACTGCGACGTATAAAAAGGAGCTAAAAACATTTATCCCCCCAAATCAGATTTGAGGGGACCTGATCAGTAACTTCCACACACAGATATCAAAGCAAGTGTATGGTTTGCTGGACCTTAAAGTGACATTATGCGCATTTTTTTAAGTAAAAATCCTGCTGAAAATGGTGTGTATACAAAAGCGTAGAGGAAGTAATAGCTTTTAACCCAATACACACCAAACTCTTCCCGCTCCCAGTATGAAAAAATAACTTTCCAAATATTGATTTTCGTATTTGACTGGGAGAGTCAATTTAAGAAAAGAGCAACTGCATGCAGGAGTTGCTTCCCTTCAACTGTCAAAATCTCTACCAACATCAAAAACGA
Source organism: Saxidomus purpurata (assembly GCA_022818135.1). Taxonomy (NCBI): domain Eukaryota; kingdom Metazoa; phylum Mollusca; class Bivalvia; order Venerida; family Veneridae; genus Saxidomus; species Saxidomus purpurata. The sequence continues at coordinate 55,692,673 of JAFMSR010000001.1, forward strand.
CACAATCAACTATCATTTTATCAGTCCGATTTTTTTATATCTAAAGCACCAACTTCAAATACTAATCGCCATAATCATTAATTTAACGCATTTAAATGCACAGCAACCAAAAATTGTTTTTATAAAACTATCACCAAAAATACACTTTGTGCAGTAAGATGCGCATAATGTCACTTTAATAATCTATTACACATTTTATATTTGAGAAGAAGCTACACTAGGCATCAATTATTACAGCAATTTAAATATGAGCGACTTCGGTCACTAACCACAATTCGGTATCGGAGGTTCTAATACGCATGTCTGTTTGATTTAGTTTAGTAAATATGCTGAAGTTTAACTTTATCATGCATTCAACACGTAGCACAAATGTGTTGTGCAAATTGTAATTTTCCCATTATAACTACAGTATGGCCAACAGTGTGTTCACACTTGTTACGCTGGTATAACGAGCAGAACCAGACATGTGTTTCCTCTTCTGCTGACCGAACCTTGGAGAAAACTTTATTTCTACCACGGACACCCAGATGCATAAACGGTCGTGATGAGCTCTTATTTAAAACTTCCAATTCTAAGTAAGTGATGATCATCAGACCAATCTTTGAGACCTAATTCAACCCCCCTCAATACCGCCGCATAAAAATATTTTAATAGTTTGAAATCATAAGTGGCATTCAAATACATAATTAATTTTAAAAGAGCCATACGACCTTTTTGATCAACAGATTTGATCTAATCTCTAACTCTTCAGCAACAAATAAATATACATCAAGATTCTGGAAAGAGACATGCTGATTTACAAATTCATATCTAAGCTGAGCATTAGGATACTAGTATGTCTGCTTCTTTTTTACTTTATCAGATGGCTTTGCAGTAACTATCCGAACTCGAGTCCGAAGACCCTCCTAAACCCAAAGGGGCTAGGCACGTTTGATTTTCTTAAACATGTACGTGTATGTATAGACAAGAGAACCAACTCCAAGGTCGAACGAAAAGTCGAGGTAGTGGTGATTGGTCGCCGACTTGGTAAGTAAGTGTATATCAACGGCGATTTGCTTTTAAATGATTTATGTAGTTAAGAGAGTGTACATTGCGTCTAAGACTCAATTCACTCGTAGAAATCACTACCTCCACTTTTTGTCCGACCTGAAGCTAATTCCCAAGCGTGCCTGGCCCCTTTGCCTAAACCTAAAGATTTCAACTGCTTTTTAGCCAGTTGTCGCAAAATTTGGATTGCCGCAAATCAGCTATGGTAATGCTACCATCAATTTTGTCGTCAGATGGATCGGATCTGCAGCCTTAACGGATATTTTGTTTTTGGCCTTATTAAAAGAAGCAAATTTCAAACCTTTCCGCTTTTGCAGTTCTACCTGCCTCTTCACCAGTTTTTGACGAAGTTGCTCTTTCAACTTGATTTTACTTCCTTGGCTTTGTCATGTTGACTGACCAGTTCTTTTGGCATTGCCACAATTTATTCACCGTCATCAGAATCTAATAGCGTGTAGAACTCGATGTCCTGTAATGGTACAACGTAATTTAAACAGAACATATATCTATATTTTCACATTATCGTCACATCACAAAACTCGAGAAATAAAATTGTATCCTTTATATCACAGAACTACTACTTTTTAGTGGCACAAAATGATTTTTTATGAACAAAGTGACACATACTCACAAATTACACAAGTGGCGCGAACGTATCGTATTGTATATTAAAGCTTTATCGTTGGTACCGGTTTCCCATATGATCAACGACCCCAGAAGAGGTTATTGTCATTTTATTTTTCGGAGGATACAGAAACACAGTGATGATCCTACGGCTTTGAATTCTGAGGGCATCTCGAACTCTGAGCAGCTATTTTTAGCTTGGAAACAGGTGGTGTAGAATTTTCTTTGTTTTTTTTAATAATTTTATCTGTCCCTATGAGCAAGTAACCTGCACAGACTTTGAGAGCAATGAAATACCTACACGTCAATGTATTTTTCTTGCAATATCTTTGAAGTATCAAGCAACTACGGCGAGTAAAGAAACGCAAAACCGTTGGAAACATCAATTTCAGTCGGAAACGGCCTAATAATATTCAAGTTTTACGAACAATGTAGTATTTTGGTATATGCTATCCTTAAATCTGAACCCTCCTTGATACTACCGTGAAGTATCAGGTCCATTAGCTCAGAGTTGACGAAGATAGGAACGTTGCACTGATGAGAAAAAATTGGCTAACTGGAACGACCGAGCATGTTTTGAACGGCTAACTGTGAACGCCGAGCAACGCTGCTGGAGGAAGCTTTGAACGCCGAGATCTATTCAATAAATTGTTTGCTGTTTCGACTAAACATTGTAATTTTAACTTGATATTTTGAACATATGTTGTCGGTTTCTATGAATAAAGGCTTTTGTAAAATAAATTACTGTTTATAATGTATATTTTCACTTGATTCCAATGGCCCTGAAAGTGCGTATAATCCGCCCATGTGTACCTTCTCGCACTTTTATACCCATATCAGTAATTTTCATCACTGTGTCTTGAGTGTCCCCCAGGTCTTCTACAGGTCCGACTCAAATCTAACCGCCGTAGTGAACGGTAACTTACGTTTGTCTCTGGATCATCTGTACTAGTTTCGGTCAACACCAGCCGTGTGATGTTACGCACAATGTATAGTTCGCACTTGTTACCGCTTCTTATAACATGTTTTACAGTTACCTTTCGTGCCGCACAACGTTCTTTCACTTTGATGAATATTTTTATAACAACTTTTTATGTGTGCCATACTCAACCCAGGTACTTGCTTGGTGGTTATTGTCGCATTTTGAGTGTATATTCACAAAATATATTGAAGGTAAAAACTGTTTTATAAAAAAATCAGACTGATAAAATGATTGTTGATTGTGTCGTTTTTGATGTTGGTAGAGATTTTGACAGTGAAAGGGAAGCAACTCCTGCATGCAGTTGCTCTTGGGTTAAAAACTATTATTTCCTCTAAGCTTTTGTATACACACCATAATCAGCTGGATTTTTACTTGAAAAAAATGCGTATAATGTCACTTTAATATAAAACTAAAGGCTAGAATCAATGATAGAAGTAAAAATCTAAGGTAAGAATTTGCAAAAATCGATTGAAAATGCTGGTTTTACGGCATCGCTTCACTGTTTATATTGGAATTTCAAAAGCGTTTGCATCGCTTATATATTATTTGGTAGCGTATTATTTCAAATCTACAGATATACTTTACAGAAATTTAAACTGTAACCTTTTTATATGACTTTATGTTCTAAAACATGTTATTTTAATACAGTTTGAAGATCTTTATTTTTTTACCAAAATCTGAGAGCGAGCAGCTTTATAGAATGTGTTGTGACTGTAACTTCACAGTGTATACCTAATACTTTAACGCATTAATGAAGTGAAGATTGTTTTTCCGAACAAATAGTTAAGGGGCCACAGTACGGAAGTTGTTCCTCTATAAAATTGTATTAATGTTTTAAATAAATACTGTAGGCCTACTGTCGCCAGGTGCGTGGGAAAGGACGTGTTTTTATAAAGTAAATTCTCACACAATACCATTTATGTAGTACCTGGTGTTATTATTTTACTCACTGACAGCCATTTTGCCGCGTTTTTTTTTGGTGCTTTGCATCAATACCTTTCTTGTAATATTTTAAAATAATCCTACGTAATTTGTCATCTCACTGCGCTCTCAGGTTAATTCTTTCTCATTTGCCATTCGTGCAACTCATGATTTCGCACGGTAAAAACATGCAGCTATAACACCTTGTCCTTGAGTAATAGTCACGATTTATTCGTGCAATCAATGTATATCATCGCAAACTAGATTTTACAGTGATTTGATGGCGACCAACAGAAAAGGTATGTGGCGATTATTTGTGAATATTTATTTTTTAATAGGGTTTATAGGTAAAATACAACAAAATTACAGTTTTATTAAAATAGATTAGCTGGCTTACACGAAGATGAGTTTTATAAGAACATACTGCAGATCCACCAGCGGCTGCGTGGGGCATATCTTTTTGTAAACAGATAAAAAAGCATACGTCATATGTTTGTGTATACCTGTGCATAATAGTACATATACGAGTTGTAACCGTCGCTGTAATGTCCAAACAGGTCTATTATATCGGCTGATTAGTGTATCATCATCGTCGGAACCCACGGTTAATTCCTGCCGCTTCTCTCTGTCATATTCAATTGGGTAATGAATAGCCTGGCCCCGGGGTTACCGAGGATGATGTATCATATACCTGTATACAGATCTGTGTGTCGTACACCAATCGGTGTATCTGGTAATACAAAAATCGGTATACTGGTGAAATAATAATTTTTTAGAACATGACTATGTTCATAATGTATCTTTTATACAAAAGGCAAAACCGCAACACTATTTCACAAATGTGGTTGTTGAATCACAACCAGTATCATTATTCCATTTATGTGTGTAATTCACGAAGCGCACTTTTCTGCCTTACCTGAGAATCAGCTTAACTATAATCTGAATACCCCAATTATAGTCAGATACACTGATTGGTGTATAATACACAAATCTATATGATACATGTGCACAAATCGGGCGATATAATAGACATAATTATGCTTGCTGTTTCTTATTTCTCATTTCTGACATCTAAATTACACATTTATTGTTAAACATGAAGTCTAAACGTTCACGTAGCAAAATGTCAAATACACAGGCATACTTTGTCGGAAAAGCCTTTCTGGATAATGTAATGATTTAGAACGTAAGCAAGACCCAAGTTTAGAAAAACCTTGTGTATGCAATATAGGTTGCATTTTTCATTGAATCTTCTATGAAACTAGGTCAGAATGGTCATCTTGATGCAATCTAGATCGAATTATAATATGGATTATCTGTGGTCAAAAACTAGATCACGAGGTCAAATATATGTAATTTAAGGTTGAAGTTTGGTCACATATTATATCTTAGGTGAGTGATATAGGGCCATCTTGACCCTCTTGTTGTATTTGAACTTTTGGAAAGTTGAAGATTTTATATTTAGTTAAAGTTACTGCGTTAGCAATATATATTGACCCAAAATGAAAAATTTACAGTTTTATTATACAAATATTTAACAAAATATTAAAACAATGTATTTCACTCTGACTCTATAAAATAAGATAAATAACAAAGGCGAAAATAGGCCTAAAAGTTAGTCATTTATCATGCATAAAAGGGAGATAACTCATATAGTGAAAACAGACGGTTTATCAAAAACAAAAATGGTTGTCAAGACAGAATACTCTTTTTGCTGTCAGTTGAGAGAAACTAATGTCAAGACTAGAATACTCAAAACTGATTTATGAAAACACAATGCAAAAGCGAGAGTTGAGACTCCAAAGATTCAAATTCTTAAATTACCTCCCTTCGAATTGAATATATAGGTGAATTTATTACCTAATATCTCAGAGCTCCTGTGATGATTTTTTTTCGACGTAGTCGTATACTTTTGATTTGAACTTCCGTTGGTATGGACGCGTTGCTAACCAACTTCGTTATAATGTGACCAATCAGAATCTGCAAATTATTGGCTAGCGTTTCGGTACCGGAATAAGCAGTGTACTGCCCGGGAGCCTTCGAAACACAAAATGTGTATATTTTTTATATTATAGTTATTTATAATAAATCATGTTGCAAAAAAAGAAAAACAGAACACGTTATGTCAAGGTTTCTGGACAGTACGAAGATCAACTTTTGTATTCAACGAGGTGTTGTCCGGGGCCGGACATCTAGCGTCATTGATTATTGGCTAGCGTTTCGGTACCGGAATAAGCAGTGTACTGCCCGGGAGCCTTCTGAAACACAAAATGTGTCTATTACGTCACCTACTTCGACCATCTTTTTTTTTAAAGATAGTACTTGTTTGTTATAAACCCACTCCCCAACTGATAAAGTTTAACATTCTTATAAGTGATTGAATTCCACCTCCTGCATTGTGAGGTATTGGTGTTTCTTTCTCATGCATAGTAAATCCCATTATAAACCTGTGAAGTTTTCATGTTGGGTCAGTATACATGAAAAAGTAGCGCATACATTTAAACTATCGTTTGAAATGTTAAAAACTCTTTGTGTTGATAGCCGCGGGTACTGTTAACTTTAAGGGATGTAACCGTTACAATGTAGTGCGGTATTTTCGTCAGTGACATCACAAGAAAGGCTTTTCGTGAAGAAGCGACATCAATACAAAGGAAAGGTAGACATCAACACAGAATATAGTTCTATCATTTTATCTAAATTCATAATTTTGTCAATTGATCATTGGACATCAGACTGGTATATATTCTTGGGACAAGCCTTATATCATATTTCCTTTCAGTTACAGTCCTATCAATAGGATGGCAAATGGTCAAAATTTATTTTGTTTTTTAGCTCAACTGGCTACACCAGGGTGAACTTTTCTGATTGATGATTGTCTGTCGTCCGCCTTCCGTCGTCCGTCAACATTTTGATTCAAATGACATCTCCTCTGAAACCACTAGGCCAATGTAGATAAAACTATGCAGGAATGTTCCTTGCTTGAAGCTCTACCCAATTTGTTCAAAGAATTCTATTCCATGTAGAACTCTGGTTGTTATGGCAACAAATAGGAAAAACTTTAAAAATCGTCTTCTCTGAAATCACAAGGCCTAGAGCTTAGATATTTGGCATGTAGCATTGTCTAGTGGACCTCTACCAGAATTGTTCAAATTATGACCGCCGGATTAAAATTGACCCCGCACAAGGACTCGCTTAGTTTTACGTAGGCTTATATAGGAAAAACTTTAAAAATCTTCTCTGAAACCACAAGGCCTAGAGCTTATATATTGGCATGAAGCATTGCCTAGTAGACCTCTTTAAAGTTCGTTCAAATTATGCCACTGGGGTCAAAATTGACCTTGCCGGGGTCACTTGTTTTACAAAGACGTATATGGAAAACCTATTTGGTATATAACATTATCTAGTGATCTTCTACCAGGCAAGTGGACTTGTACCTAGGTGAGCAATATAAGGCCATCTTGGCCCTCTTGTTTTTTCATACGTCCGTCCATAGACGTGACATTTGATTAGAACACCTGCAGCAGCGGGCGACGGTGGCGGCAACAAACATTGTTGGCTCTCTTCGTCGAACAGTAGTCGCCAAACTTGGTCAAAATGTTTGCCTACATGTCATCTCGACCAAGTTTGATGACCAGAAAATCGTCTAAGACTCTTCTAAATAATGGACCTTAAATTATCCAAAAACGATAGAATTAGCGTTGCCCGCTGTCTAAGGCGAAATGTTACCACCCGATCTTCATTAAACTTGGTCAAAACGTTTGTGGGCATGATATCTGGACCAAGGTCGATAACCAGCCAAATCTCCCTAGGCACCTTTGGATTATGACCCTTAGATTTTCCAAAATTTATTAATATGATCGAACAATTTTCATGCAGACATGTTTATCAGCACAATTACCCACCAGGTACGTATCTGCAGTCATTCTGAAGTGATGGTGCTTTAATTGCTAAACATTTTACCAGATTGTATGGGCCTATTATTGCAAAAAATTGACAAATAATTTCTCCCAACATGAATTGTAACAAATTAAACAAATAAAAACTTTGATTACCACTCGATTTACCTTCTATAGTTTGACATGCGTATTTTGTGACCGTTTGGCACTTTTGTTGTTGAATGCATTTATTGATTTGTAAAGTAGTAGAAGTTACGTCCTGCCAAGGCTTCGACATTTAGACTGACCTCGAAATGAAGGGCAAACATTTTGGAACAAAATGGTCAATGTCTTAGTAAAAAGATTTCGGTAATAAGACCGATTCAGTAATAAGACCATTTTAAATTAGTTTTTATCTTATTTTAAACACATTTCAAAACGTCTTACTTGATGTTCTATTATTCCGTTTGTTGACGGGCATAATTCCACAACGTGTAAACGAGGAGTGTCTGGGGTTGTAAATTAAGGTATCAACTGTACACTTTATGGACTACGCCAGTCAATAAACGGATCATTATCAATGTATTATATTTACGCTACATCTGTCATTTCTAATATGTCTTAGTAGCTTGAAAAAATATATTTTTGGTGTTTTTTCTTTTTCCGCGCAGCCGTATTAAGCTCTCTTTTGACCGGAAGTATGGAACTCTTCAACCGCCAATGAAATGACGAGTAGAATGTATAACATTTTTTTAAATGAGAAATTTACGCTGTAAGACACACCTTCTAATGTGCATAGAATTACCCAAAACGACCGAATAAGACAGAAAAGGGACCGAACAACTGTTTATACTGACCGAAAACAACTTTTTTCACAAGATAATGTATAATTTGTTTTGAATAAATGAAGGAATTTGTAAATAGTGAATAACCAATCAGTATTAGCGATATAATATTATCTTTAAAAAACAAGTTGTTTTCGGTCGGCAGTATTTGCTTTTCGGTCATTTTTGTCATTTTACTTGATTTGAAGTACGATATTTACAAAGTTCTTCATTTATCTACGGACCTATATAGATCGAGAATGAGAATAGACAATAAAAATAGACTACAATTTTGGATATTTTATTTCGACAATTCAAGCAAACGGTAGTCTCAACATTTCTACTGGTAACTACATTCCCCGATTTTTGAAAACTTTCAACAAAATAACTTAAAACAAAATTTACAAAAATCATACATATATTGTTTGTTTAGTAGAACCCCACCATCTCTGAAGTGCGCACCCTGTAACAGATTTCTTTCACCACATTGGCGGGGAGAGTTAGCCGCCCATGACATAGGTTGTACCGCCACTCGATTTGTTATAGTGTTAAATACCCATTTTCCATACTTTCATGATGTTTTAACCATATTTTTTTCTGAAAGAGCTTATTTTGCATATACGTTTCAATATAAGTTGATATGTGAATTCAAAATACTACATTTTCGTTCATATTCCTTGAAAGTCCTTTCATTCATTGCATTAAATAGAAAAACAACAGCCATGTTAAATTTTTCTTTTTTGTCCACTTGTTGACTTAACCATTTGAGATATAACTTTGAAACTGGGGATTCTAATGTACAATTATGACACCTATCTATAAAAAAGAGAAGAAACTCTGTGAAAATGATTTGTACTTGAAATCCCTAGGTAAAATCCTGTGTGCAACTGGCACTGTCATGCACAAATATCATTAACCTCTTAAAAGTATTAATTTAAAACTTTGCTGAAAATTAAGGGATATCAAAGTTTGATAACTCTTGACTTAAAGTGACATTATGCGCATTTTTTTCAAGTAAAAATCCTGCTGAAAATGGTGTGTATACAAAAGCGTAGAGGAAGTAATAGCTTTTAACCCAATACACACCAAACTCGTCCCGCTCCCAGTATGAAAAAATAACTTTCCAAATATTGATTTTCTTATTTGACTGGGAGAGTCAATTTAAGAAAAGAGCAACTGCATGCAGGAGTTGCTTCCCTTCCACTGTCAAAATCTCTACCAACATCAAAAACGACACAATCAACTATCATTTTATCAGTCTTATTTTTTATATCTAAGCACCAACTTCAAATACTAATGCGGCATAATCATTTATTTAACGCATTTAAATGCACAGCAACCAAAAATTGTTTTTATAAAACTATCACCAAAAATACACTATGTGCAGTAAGATGCGCATAATGTCACTTTAATATCTTGCAATTTGTGCCCTTGTTCATACATATGGGGCTATTCCTTGTTTTGCCAATTTTGTTTTATTGGGAAACACTGAGAAAACTTACTGACAGCTCTTGTTGTATGAAAGACGGCCCTTTCTTTATGTGTACATAAAGTATATAAACACTTTGTACATTTTTTCCGGGATATTTCCAAGAACCACTGACTTAAATTCAGTGAAAATTAATAGACAGCTTCAGATCAGCCTGTTCTGAATTAATTAGTTTTTATCCCCTTTCATTTTTTCATAAACATTTGTGTCCGCGCTATTTCTCAGCAACCAACACATATCAACGCATTTCATCAGCTTGTTCCGGTTTTCATGAATAATTCATGGTAAAATTTCATCGAACCTGAACATGCATGCAGTATGCACATCTCATATAGTTAGGATAGCTACGCATGTTGCTGAGAAATAACGTAGACACGAAGGTATATAAAAATAAATCAACGTGTAAACCATTGAACTAAAACGTACTGATAATATGCACATCTCCTCTTGAAACTGAAGCAGCCAGTTGTTCTTCAGAAATAATCCGGACAAGAATGTGTTGCTAATGGATGTACGGGGTACATGGACTAACGACCGGAGACCACTACAAAAAAAAATTCAAAAAATGCGAAGTGACTTGAAACACTCGCACGAGTTAACAATAAAATAGATTAGAGCTGATAAAAAATGAAAGTAGAAACATCTGAACTGTATTTGCAATTAATGTATTTTTTTTTTCTTTAAGGACTACAGTAACGACACAGATGATTATACTTTTGATGACACACTGACGGTTACAAGGATGCTATACTAAATGACCACAACAATAGAACAGATGAGTCGTCGTATCTATGCAGCAGTAAAAGTAGAGCAGCCTGAAGACCACACTGCACGTACTGAAACAGATAGTGTTAAACTAACAAAACGATTAAAAGGTGAGAAGGCAGAGGAACAAGAAATTACAATGGAAGAAGACATTCAAAGAACTGCTGTTGATCCAAACAACAATTTAGAAATATCAGAAAATAGTGGCAAACTTCTGTTTTGTGATCCTTGCAAAGAGAATAAACTAGATGTTCCATCTACTACATTCTGCACGAATTGCCAGGAGTCTTATTGCGAAATCTGCGCCAGTGTGCATCGGTCTCAAAAGGCGACAAGACAACATGTGCTGAATGAAAACTTGACATCAGATAAAGCAGTGTTCATTTGCGAGACGTGCTCTATCGATAACATCACAGCACCTGCAAAGGCAAGCTGCAAAGAGTGTTTAGAATTTTACTGTAACCATTGCATTAATGCACATATAGCACAGAAGGCTACACGCACTCATACCATCTCCTATCACCCCGAACTGCCTGAGAAATCCATGTGCGAACCTTGTGCCTTTAACGGGGAAAATGGTAAAGAGGCTTGGTACGTCTGCATCGAATGTGACGAAGTCCAGTGCTTTGATTGTCGATCCATTCATATAAAACAGAAGATTACACGTAACCATACGGTCATCTGTCGACAAACAAGTACTGATGCTTTTTGCCAACCATGTTTTAAGTCTGGACAACATACTACCCCAATCAAGTACTGCAAAGTATGTTTCCAACTGCTGTGTTGCGAATGCACTGACACTCATAAACAAGATTTCTCCACAAGAGGACATAAACTTCAAGATATAAACAAGACTCCGAAACAGATTAAATTTAGAGAAGAAACAGGAACAACATCAAACTATGTGTAAGTGTGATTTACTGTCATTCATGAGTAAAATTGTTGGCAATATCTTAGTATGCAACTTGTCACATGAAATACTTAGTAGTTATGAATAAGAATATTATGGACAAATTATTTTATTTTATTTTGAGCTCGACTTTTCGAAGGAAAGGGCATATATCCTACTCGCCTCGGCGTCGGCGTTTGCGTCACACCTTGGTTAAGTTTTCCATACCACTCTACTTGTTTCAAAATCATTACAGACTAACAACATTGCCTCAGTCATCAAACGAGTGTATATGAGTCTGTAAAGGTTTTTGTCAGAACTGTTGTAGTTTGTTCGTACCAAACTTGGTGAAAATGTTTGTAAGCCTAATATCTAGGCCAAGTTTGATAACCAGTCAAACCGCCTTAGGCACATTTAGATTATGGACATTGAATCACGCAAAATTGGCCAAATTAGGCTTGCCCGCTCTCTAAGTCAAACAGTTTTCATCTGATCTTCATTAAACTTGCTGAACATATTCGTGGACATATCGTCTAGGCCAGGTTCGATAACCAGCAAATCGCCCTGGGCACTTTCGAAAACTAATGAACTACCAGATTCCGAGTTATGCCTCCTTGACGGCGTATTTTGTGACAGTTCGGCACTCTTGGTCTACTTAGAATAAAAATTGAATCCGAGAATTATACACTTTTTGACTTAACCCTTTGAGGTATTTATGTGAAACTTATAATACTTGTTTGCGTCATGACTCCCATTTGTACGCAGGACACGGGAACTCTGTCAAGAATTTTTTTAATGAAGGCTCTTTATCGAGTTAGAATGTCGGTTAAGTTGTACTAAGATTATACGAATTTATTTTAGTTCGATTACGAAGAAAGCTCCGTAGCTCATTGAATCGCTCACGAACACTCATTCCAGATGCCATCACGCTCGCCATTAACAGTTATGTGTAAATCCCTTGTTAGCCCCCCCCGCCCGTACCAATCCATTCGTCCGGCGTCCTGTACTCGTTTGACGTATTATTTCCTTCAAAGACATGAAAGCTGGGATACTTATGTACCATTATGACCCCTATCTGTAAGCAAAGATTATATAACTCTGTTGGCACAGATAAAAAACTATTTCTTCTTTGAAACCACAGCCCAAAACAATCAGTGACCTCTTGTTATCCCATGCCTAAGGCCCCCCCCCCCCGGGAGGGAAATTGTTTAAACTCCCACCTGGTTGGCTGTCCATCAATCTGGAATTATAACTCAAGAACCAATGACCCCCCCCCAAAGTTCCCCTCTTTTTCCCATTTTTTTTTTTTTATAGAATTTCTTGAAACTGAAAGCTATGGCTTAGGTGTACAAATTTCATAATGCCCTGGGAGCACACACTTCTTTTGTCAAGATCGGATTAGTGTCTCCAGACTAATGGCCCTTTAATTTGTTATTTATCTAGTTCTAAATTTGCAAATTATGCCCCTGGGTAAAATTGACATTAAAATTATATTTCGCAAAATTTAATTGTAAATTATCTAGTGATCTTCCCCCCGGCAAGTGTTCTTTTCCCCAAGGGCCCTTGGCCTCAAATAATTTATTTTGAAAGTTGCACTCTTCTAATATCCATCCTATCTACACTACCTGTATTTTTTTTTAAGGGGAGGGAAATTGTTTTGGTGCTGTCACACTAATTTAAGGGGGTAGAATTTTCTTAATAAATTAGTGTACAATATCATAATTCTATTTAGAAACTTAGAAATTTGAGTTTTCTAAACCTTATAGTACTGATTTAATTTAACTTGCAACAACTGAGTTCTGCATCACTGTAAGATTACTCCTCAGATATGAAGCCCAAATGAATTGATGGAATTTTAAAAATGCTTCTTTTTCTGAAAAAGGCCTTACCATAATTAAGTTCTTTATGAATGCAACTTGAAGAAATAAAACATGACATACGAGACGAGGCTCCAGTGGAGTGGTGAATTGTTTTTCTGAAACAAAGACCAATTCACTTTACAGTTGTTCTTTTCAGCTATTTGCTTCATTTGGCAGGGGATATAATTTAACTGAATTTGCTTCATATTAATAATAATAATTGTACTTAGAAATACTTAGTTAAGTATAGTGTGCAACTTGTACTGTCATGTACATATAATCATTAACCACTTAAAGTTAAAACTTTGCTGTATTGTCCAGGGGTACATGTATTAAACAACAAGTTATATATGTCTTGACATAATATTTTCCTGCTTATGGCCCTTGTTTACACTTTGAAAATACACAGACTGCTGTTGTACATGTACATTGTAACTGCCAAAAGTTTTGTCTGTGAAAAGTCGAGCACGCTATCTTAATTACAGCTCTTGTTTAATTAGTAGATAAGGTATCATTTATTTGGCCCGCATGTTGAGTGCATACCCTGATGTGTTCTGAAATGCACAGACCACCTTTCGTGATCCGCAGAGTCTCTAGAACAACTCAGTGGACCTCAAGATGATAATAAAATTTGTATTAACCTATTGCAAGACAATACATTGGTGTTAGTTTTAATAAAATTCACCCAGCAATTTCGCACTGATACATTTTAAATGTGTGTCTCTAATCTACTGTCTATGCGGAACCAAACAATGTTTTATCTGCTTTAGAAAAATACTATTTTATTTCAGAACTGGGTCAAGAAGTGCAAAACAGCCAAGCAAAGTTGGGAGAGAACAGGTATGTTTTTAACATTTTGCCATTAATAATATACAATTCTGGCACAGTACAGCGAGTTTATTACCCCACCACTAAGTTGTACTTGGATATAGTCTTCTTCCGTCCGTCAGTAAAATTTTGTGTCTGCTCCATATCTTCTTAACCCTTTAAAGGGCTTTGATGAATATTTGGTCAAATGTTCATCGTGCAAAACCCATGTAATAACACCGCTAGCTCGAGACCAATGCCACACTTAAGGGTCATTGGTTTTTCGAGTCCGCTCTATAACTCTTAATCCCCATGAAGGATTTTCAAAACAATTTAGAAAAATGTTCATGGTTGATTTTCTGATCACATGTTATATTCGTTTTCCAGTTAAATTTTTCTGAAGGAACAGCTATTCATTAAAATACATTGTAATATGGTATAGAGGATAATTGGATAGATTAACTCGATTTCAGTATGGTCTTTTGTCCGTCGTCCGTCGTTCCTCAACAATTGCTTCAAATAACTTTTGCTCATAAACCTCTTCATGGAATTTAATCAAACTTTACCAGCGGTATCATGTCATTAAGCTTTTTTGGTTCCGGTTGAGTGAAAAACATCGCCACCAGAGCCCAAAATAGAAAAATATTTGAAAAATCTTTTTGTCCATAACCATAAGGCTCAGAGTTTAGATTTTCGGTGTAGGGAATCGCCTAGTGATCCACATCTTGGATGTTCAAAGCTTGTCCCTAGTGTCAATATTAACTCCGCCCTGGGTGTCACTTGTTTTATATAGACTTATATAGGAAAACCTTAAAAAATCTTCTTCTCCAGTACCACGAGGCTTAGATCTTAGATATTTAGTATGTAGCATTTTCTAGTGGACCTCTACCAGGATTGTTTAAATATTGGCCCGCCCGGTATTTACTGGTTTTATATGAACTTGCATAGGGAAACATTTACAGATCTTCTTCTCCACAGCCACAAGGTCTAGACATTTGGTGTGTAACATTGTCTGGTGGACTTCTACTTAAGTTTATTCAAATCATGACCAATGGGGTCAAAAGTGACCACTCTTAGGGGGTCCCTAGTTTTCATATAGACATATTGAAACACTTGCTAAGTGCAATGTACAAGAACCATGACTCTATTTTGACTGCTTAAAGAGTTATTGCCCATTGCTACTTTTCCTTGTCCGGAGCATAATTTAAAAACAACAACTGGTTGGAATTCAATACAACTTCATACAATGATCAAGCACAATGAGAGGAAGTGCAGTGTACAAAAACCATAATTTTTTTGACGACTAATTACAGAGCTATTGTCCTTTAAAATTGTTCCTTGTCTGGAGCATAATTTGAAAACTACTGGTTGGAATTCAATACAACTTCATACAAAGGCCAATCACAATGAGAGAAAATGCGGTGTACAAGAACCTTAACTCTATCTTGACTAATTACAGAGTTATTGCCCTTTGTTGCTTTTCCTTGTCCGGAGCATAACTTGAAAACTACTGGTTTTAATTCAATACAACTTCATACATTGGCCAAGCACAATGAGGAAGTGCAGTGTACAAGAACCATAACTATATCTTGACTAATTACAGAGTTATTGCGAAGAATCAAAACTATATTTTAGTTCTTATACAAGGTATTCAGTTACTTATAACTTCTTCAGTTGATACAGCAGTCTTTCGGGAGTATTTATCACATTTAGTGATAGGTCTCATTAATATGTAGAATTGTCTAGTAAACCTGTACCTAATTTTTATAAAATTATACACCGGGTCAAAACTGACGTGACAGTATAGGTGTCCCTTGTCTAGTATAAAGAGTTGTAGGAAATACCTTTTTAAAACTCTTTGTCAAAAACTGCGTGGTACAGAGCATAAGCATTGCCTGTTCGTCACCTTAGCAGTTTGTTCACATTATTCCTCGGGGTCAAAATTGACCACGCTCATGTGTAAACCTATTATGTTTAATAAATCAAGAACCATTGAACATAGGAGCATCAGACTTAGCCTGTAGGTGACCTCTGTTGACATCAAGGTTACTGTGTCAAAGGCCAAAGTCATATATATTACGTTTAAGAACTGGAGAACATGTAGGGCTATACTATTCACACTAAATAGTGAGGTTGGTCTTGACAAGTAAATTATCCGTACTAACTTTGAGGTCACAGGGTCAGACCACGGGTTACTTAACTATAAAACATACTTTTTCATTCTAAGCAACAGAAATGAAATTTGAACTGTATGGATAGTTTTGCATGCGTATTTCAGTTTTGACATTGACTGACCTTGACCTTGACCAAGAAACATACTTTCTGTTTATGACAAATTAACCATGTACACAATTTTTGCGTGTTGATTTCAATTTCGGCATTGGCTTACATTGACATTGACCGACTTTCTCCTTTTTGAAGATACAACAATAAGATTTGGACTATATGGATATGTTTTCATGCGAGCAATATCACTCAGGTTAGCGGAATAGGCATCAGAGCCCTCTTGATTTATTGTTAGGAAACCGATTGGATATTTTGCAAACCAGATATCATTTTGACAATGTAATTTCAGAATGTAAATTTATGCTACAGATCTTTACAGGTCTACAGTATTTTACAGACCTAGTACCACAGAGTACTTCAATGCCCTAGTAACCAGCGCATAAGTGACAGCTGTAATTAGTTCCGTTTTGCTTCGAATGCTTGAAACAAAAAATGCAATAGACATGATCTAAAGGTTTTATATATGTTATGTAGAATTGTAGGTTTCCTTAATATTAGAACTAGTGTAATTTATAATAACTTATTCTCTCCTTACAAATAGACTAAACCAGGCAAGCCAGAAAAAGTTGGGCAAGTGCAAACTGATACGATAACACTTTTCTGGGATCCAGCGGTACAACTTTATGAAAATCATAACTACCAGCTGCGATTTAAAGAAGTATGTGGAAATGGCAAATGGAAATTCCATCATGAACTGACGGCAAGTAGCTCAATCATTCTGCACAACCTTAAGTCCGACACACAATATGTGTTCCAAGTGAGGATGGTAAATGATGATATGGAAGGTCCATACAGTGATGTAAGCGACACAGTTGAAACTATCCAATCAGCAGCTCAACGCTTTATAAGCTTTATGTATGATGTCGAAAAACCAGACGTAAATATTGATTTGAAGAAACTATCGTTACAAGAAAACAGAAAAACTAGGAACGAAAAAGCGAAAACAAGAAAATTGTTTATAGGTAAGAACAAAGTTTTACATTTATACATAAAAGCTTAAACCATGAAACATTGTTCATCAAGGATTTTCTTACATAGGGCTATATGTGTGAAAAGGTAAACAACTTCATGAAAACAGGCTACTTTTTTAACCAGATGATTTTGGGGGAGTCATTTGGACCTTTTCTATAAATATGGTTTTAACAATGAATGCTTAATGGATTGGATATTATTAAAGGTCCACTACTAAGCGAAAATTAAGTGACAGTTATTTCAATGGCAAGTACATTACCTTATGCAAGACACTTAATTATGAAGATTGGCATGTTAAAATTTACAAAAAGTGTTTGGAACACGAAGAAAAGTGTGTGTATTATGTTGAAATCTCAGTGAATCGACAAAATGACCACCCAGGTCTTTTTAACTTTCTTCATAATGCATAGAAAAATAATTAGTACATGTACTGTGATTTATTTAGAATTTCTACATACCAACTTTCATTTTTTATTAAAAATAACTTATTCATGTGCTTTTTAAAATATATTTCAATTTTCACTTTCCTTAGTATTGGACCTTTAAAGTATGATTTTTTTCCTTAACTATATATGTTTGTAAAGTTATTAGCATTAACGATTTTACTCTGTCTATCTTCTGCATTGGAGTGATATCTAGCGTAGAATGTTAGAAGTTCTTAAAAAACGAATGATTTTAGTTTGCAAAAATAGAAAATCCATACATTTTCTTTACATATATTTTCGTAGAGCTGACATCCTATCCAAGAGTCGACATTCTCACCTACTCCCTCAAATACTTCTTATCTCAAATATGCCGTCAACATTAACTATGGTGAAATTAAAAACAATCTAACCCTCAAGTCCAACTAGCGTGACAAATGACAATTATACATGTTTTATTATTCATCATTACTCAGTTAGACAAAAGAACACCATTTTAAATTCTGCTTATTATGTTCACATATGTTAACTTAGCATCTATATCATTTGTCTATCTACTGTTCGTTCTAAATGGTCTGAGAGACTATGACAGTGTTTAATGGTTCTCTTCCAAGAGTGGTCAAAATCAACCCCGCTCAGAGGCTCACTTTACATTGAGATATTTTTGAAACATTTTAAAATCCTTTGCTCAGACCACATGACCTAAGGCTTTGATATTTAGCTTGAAGCATTACCCAGTGGTCCTGTACCAAGATTGTTTAAATTAAACCCTTTAGTCCAAGTTGGCCTTGCCTAGGGGTCACGACCTATTGACCTTCTTTCTTATTTTTAAGCTACAGCAATAAAAAATTAAATATATGGATAGATTTCCATGCAAATTTCAACTTTGATCTTAATCCTACTGACTCTTTCTGTTTTTTAACCTATAACAAGGAAATTTAGACCGACCATGTATACAGTTTCGCACCTTGATTACAACATTTTGACCTACTGTTTGTGTCGCCCTTTTGGAGAAAAGGCGATACATTTGGATCGCTTTGTCCGTCGGTCTGTTACAAAAACTAAACGTTGGCTATTACTTTGCCATTTCTTAAGATTTCTCAATCAAACTTTCAATATGCATTGCTTAAAACAAAAGAATCGTGATGCAGCCAAATTGTGTAGGTCAAGGTCATATTTGACTTAGTTTTGCCCCTTTTTGTACTCTGATTTTGTCACAAAATTATTAGTTATTCTGACAATGTGTAAGAGTGCGTGCGACACTAGTGTTTTAATGAAGACCCATCTAGTTTGTTTAAGAGTGCAATGATTCTCAGGTTAGCGATATAGAGCCATTATGGTCCTCTTGTTTCCTAATTGTTTAGGTAATGCTACGAAGAAACATTATAGAGAGAGAACAATAATGCTCGTTGGTGCAACCGGAACCGGAAAGAGTACATTAGTTGATGGCATGATTAATTACATACTCGGTGTAAACTGGAATGACCCTTACAGACTGACTCTTGTTGATCTTGAAGAGGAAGAAATGAGTAAATGTGGAGATGAGGTAACAAGCGCTTTTCATAAGTAAAATGAGTTATGTAAAATTTTAGGTCTTTAGAAAATCAAAATTTCTATATATTCAGCGTAAGAAGCCTCACACTTCGTCGTCAGAACTTACCCAATTTCTCATCTAATTGGCTATATTGTGATTGCTCTAGGTTTATTGGGAACTGATACATTCAGCAAGAGTCCGTTAATAGATATGTATTTGACTATTTTGTTTTTATGTATCCGACGTAAACAATGCAAATGCTAGTGTCTGTATTATTTACAAACGTCGGTTAGATCTCTTGATCTTCTTATGTAGGATTCTTCACGGACATTTTTATACTGTAACAACTCAACATTAACTGTGGCATTCTTGCAGATGACCAAGTAAATATTCGTTGTATTTTTTACTGTTTTAGTTTAAAGATCACAAAAAGAGTTTTACACTTACCTGACTATCGCGCAAAATAAGGGTCATGTTCTGAAAAAAGAAGGAATGATGATAAATACCTACATTTCTGTATATGCTTATTTTTCAGGCCGTCTCACAAACGCAGTGGATTACCTGTTACACCATTAATCCTTTAGTGGGCAGTCGCCTAGACTACACTCTTAACATCATTGATACCCCAGGATTTGGAGATACCCGTGGAATCGAACGTGACAAGGAAATAATTGAGCAAATTAGAACCTTTTTTTCCCGGGACGACGACAAAGGTGTCCTCTATATCGACGCTGTCTGCTTCATTATAAAAGCCCCTGATGCTCGTTTAACCCCAACTCAGATGTACATATTCAACGCGATCATGTCACTCTTTGGACAAGACATAGAAAACAACTTCTGTATGCTTGTAACATTTGCTGATGGGAAACGTCCCCCCGTGTTGTCGGCTTTGAAAGCTGCAAATTTGCCACACGAGCAGTATTTTCCTTTCAATAACTCTGGTCTTTTTGCAGACAACTCGGGTGAAAACGTTTCTAGTTTCTCATCCATGTTTTGGAATATGGGTTGCAAGAGTTTCCAGATGTTTTTTGAAAAACTTACCAAGATGGAGACAAAGAGTCTGAGACAAACAAGAGATGTTCTTCAGCAACGCGAGGTTATAGAAATAACAATGGAGAATCTTCTTCCGAAGTTAGATGCAGGTCTAAGTAAAGTAGAGGAGATGCGCGTTGAGATCAGACTACTCGAAGATTTCAAGACCCAGATTGAAGAAAACAGTGACTTTACATACACCGTATCTGAAACAGAGCAAAGACAATTGGACTTGCAAAAAGGACGCCACGTCACTAATTGCCTACATTGTCATATTACGTGCCACAAAGTATGCCTTTTCGCTAATGACGAGGAGAAAAGAAAATGCCAGGTAATGAATCGAAACGGTTACTGCACCCAATGCCCAGACAAATGTTTCTGGAATCTACACAGAAATACTCCGTACATATTTGAATACATCACTGTACAGAAGCAAAAGACATATACTGAGAAGTTAGAAAAGTATCGCCGTGCAGAAGGCGAAACAATGACTCGAAAGAAAGTAGTAGAACGAATGAATGACGAGCTTTTTGACCTTGAAGAAGATATATTGGACCTGATGGAACAAATAAATGAATGTAACAACATTCTAAGACAGATTGCACTTAGACCTGACCCACTGAGTGTTGTAGAGCACATTGATCTGCTGATAGAAAGCGAAAAACTTGAGAAGCGTCCAGGTTTTCAAGCCCGTATCTCATCCCTCAGACAATGTCGCAAAAAGGCAACTGTGGGAGACGACGTAGATCGCTTCAGGACGAGACTAACCGACACCTCAAAAACGATCACTGTGCAAGTGAACTTGCCAAAACAGTCAGAGAAAAAGAAAAGAAGGGGAACATTCAACTTTTTCAGACCTCTCTTCAATTACTTTCAGAAATAATTTGGACGGATCTTTGTCAAGAATTACTTTGTATTGTACGTGAATAATCTATGAATTATAATACAAGAACAGACTGATAAAGAAAGACATCTGGTGTAAACAAGAAGGATCGATAATACGGAGAACGAAGAAAGACATGAAAATAACATTTTCAATTCGTTCACTTAATTATGAACATGTTGTAAACCATTTATCAAGTCTTAACCATATCTAGTGCAAAATATCTATTTTTGTTATCAGTTCCCAATGTGGAGTTCTACGTTTGCCACTCTCAATGCCATAATTGGTTGATCGTGTGCTAGTATCATTGCAGTTAAAGTTTGGTTTGCAACAAGCGTGTCGGAACGTTTTAGTAAATCGTATTGCGGTATGAAAGTGTAGAAGACCATTCGTTCTAGATTATATCAAACAGTAATCTAAATGATCTACGTCATAAGGTCATTTCTACAAATCTAGTATTTTTCCCGGTGTTGATATCTAGTGTTGGGGTATTTGACAAATTAAGTTCGAAGTTAAGTTGAAAGAATTTTAACGAAATGGCTTTCTAGTGAATGTAAATATAAATGTAAATATAAATGTAAGGAGCAAATGAATAGTATGTTGTGAGTACAAACACAAGACTTATTAACATGTTATAATTTGCTTATTCTGCATCATCGGAGGTTTTCAACATTTAACTGGCTAATTGTGGAAATGTCTGTTCTGAGTTCTGATAATTCTGACTGGCAATGGCTATTGGGATTGACTAGAGTTACGGAAATTATAAAGGCATGTATATCAATGCTTTGATATATGCATGATAATGTATTGTTACTTTAATATTATATCACTATTCGTAAGCTGATTTGTCGCGTAGTTTCACATGCGCCATCTTGATTATAGTCAGTAATGAATTGCTAATATCGGAGCTATTGTTCTGCTGTTAACATTAATTAATTAATTAATTGACGGAAATGAATTACACTATGCATCATTGTTCCAACATTTGACTGCCGTTTACATACACATATTTACATGTTCTGTTAACATAATAAAACAATAGTAAGATAATGAAAAGGACATTACAATTCTAAGACAACAAAAAATGTAAACTTACAAAACCTGAATTCAGAGGCTAGAGTTTTTGTATTTTAAACTCTAGCCATTTGTTTATTTCTCGATCAACTTGGGACAATAAAGACTCGTTTTACTATGATGAATGCTCAACTCTTGGTGTCCTAGAATGTTAGTCGCCAAATTAAATGAAAGCAACATATGTTGATACAACATATTTTGTTTGAACTTTTTTCAGTACGTTGCAAACACCTAGTGATAAAGTGATACCATTTACAATTCACTCTACCAACAACCAGCTGTACGTTTCTATATAATTGTTTAGAATTGATTTCATGTATATGGATTCGCTGAATTTCCGAATAATGATTTTTTCAAAGCTATTGAACTGGTAACTATTGTAAGTAAGATAGCATTACGATGTCACAAAATATTTCCAAAGCAACATACAATGTCTTTATTAAATACTGTAACTTTGTAGCATTGCTGCATTGGGTTTGTTTCCCAAGACGGACATGATAATTTGATAAATTATTTTTAAAATTCTTCGGAAACGATTTTTTTTGATTGTAATTGTGGTTTTGTTGCAAGCCCGACTTTTGACGATTTTGCAAATTGTTTTCGAAAGTTCATAGCATAACAACAAGATATATTGTGTACCTTTAGGACTTGATGCCAATATGGTTGTCGTTTGATTTGAATAATTGCGACGTCGGTAAAATGTTGACCTACTTCGTATCATTTTTCGCAAAAACTTTATGTTTGCAATTAATTGTTGCCTAAAGGTCTATTCACAATCGTATGGTCCATCCCTTGGATTTTGCTTCAGGTTTCTGTACATTCAAAATATCTCCCAATACACATCTAATTTCGTGCTAGCCCCATACAACATGACAGTATCTTATGGGATGCTGTGAGAAACCATGTTCCCCACAAGGCTATCACACTTATGCGCAAGGGTAGTCTTTGAATTTTTTTCAAGAAACTTCTATCAAATTTTGCTTCCTTCAAATCCTGTCGTTCCAACGACACCGGCACAGGCATGGTCACACTTTGGGGTCTTTGTCATCTTTTCAACATTTCAGACTGCCTTGTTCTGAGAACGCCTGTTAAATTACACCATTATAAATAGACACATTTAAGCTTCATGAAATGAATTTGTCCCTCGACAATATAAAGTGTAAAACGATGTTTAAATGTTATGTTATAATTGTTTTTGTTTAAATGTTACATCATAATTGTTTATTTGCTAAAAGAAATGTTAGAATTGCTGTGATAGTTGATAACAGTTACGTAATATTATTCAACATTTTTTCGCCCGAAGAGACGTATTATGTAATGATATTGGTCGTCCGTCTGTCCGTAGACAACCAGTAGATATTAGATTGTTAGGGTTTGAATTAAACCTGCCATATTAAAGTTAATTTGGTTATACATGTAACGTTGTCTGGTGGTCCTCTACGAAGATTGTTCACATAATGCAGACAGCTTTACACTAGACCATGCCCATGGAATTACAGGGTTTAACCCATTATGTTCAATGACTCGAAAACAATTAGGCATAGGATGCTCATACTTCATGGACCGATTTATCTTAACAAGTAGATGACCTCTATCGTTATTTAGGTCGACGGGTCAAAG
The DNA here is from genome assembly GCA_022818135.1 of Saxidomus purpurata. Lineage (NCBI taxonomy): Eukaryota > Metazoa > Mollusca > Bivalvia > Venerida > Veneridae > Saxidomus > Saxidomus purpurata. Next base: position 55,716,578 of record JAFMSR010000001.1, read on the forward strand.
GTAAAGGTCAGATCTATTGCGTTTAGTAATTTTTTTTGTACAGCAATGAAACTTAAACCGTCTCTACAGTTTTGACTGCATATTTCAGACGGCTTGGCTTTGACCTTGGCTGATCTTGACCGTTGTCCTAGTTTTTGTTTTTCAATATAAAGATGAAATTTGGACTATTTGTGCAGTTTTGCAAACCAGTTTTCCAATATCCCTATGACTGACCTTTTGACCTATTTTCTTGTATTAAAGAGCAATGATACTCAGGTGAGCGATATAGGGCACCCATGGCCCTCTTGTTTAGAAATTAAGCTATATATGTTGATATATGTATTCATGAATGCTATGTTTTTGGTGGTTGGGAATTGTTATTTTACTATTTATTTTTTTATGACAGTCTCGAAAATTATATATTTTTGTAATAGAAGCTGGTTTTAAAAAAGCATTGATAAAACGTTCATTTTCCTGTTTGGAATCTTTTGGATTTTTTGTGACGACGATGGCCCAACCTTTGTAAGGAGAGGCTACATTTCAGGTGGAAAATATTTCGTAAAGTTCAGATTTCAAGTGTGATCTTTGTTTTGAATTTACTAGACGCTCTTCAAATAGATGTACTATGTCTTTAATACATGCGGTAATTTTTATAGAATTTACTGACTATTTCGAATATGTCACTGTAAATATACATGTTTAAGTTACATTAACCACATTTGTCTTCGTAGTAAGAAACTAGACTCTCAATATCAATTTCAATTTATAAACCATTTTCTTTAAACTTTGTAAGATGTGAAGGCATTTATTGCTTCTCCGGCCGGTAGTAACATATATTTTGATGTTGCGTCGTTTCGGGGTTGTGTATCACCTGCCGTTACAGTTCTGTAGTTTTAATTTACTGTTGACAGATGTGGTCATTCCATACATGTATAATTAAGATTTCTTTTGAATGACGTTGTGTAAATATTTTTCTTTTTGTTACTTGTTCTTGGTAGAGTTATAGTTTGTATAGTTTTGCGTTCTTATATTCAAACTAGCTGACTTAATAGTAGTACAATAGTATTTGACGTAAAAGACTTATAACAATGATGCATACACTTTTGGCATAATGCTAATGTAGGGGATACTGAGTTATTAGCTCAAGTGTTTTGAAAATAATTTAGGTGAGCTGACATAACTATAAACAAGGCATACAGTTGATTAAAATTCTAGCTGGGATTAGTGCTTGATAAAAATCTGCTTCTAAACACAAGTGTCTTGTTACATTAATGAAACTCAAACCGTCGCAGGCTTTCATTTTTCTCAGATAAGTTTGATAAAAAATGTTGCATCAGCTTTTAATATCATGTACCTTCTACTTAAATTGACATTTGCGACCAGATCACCATTTTCTTACGTCTAATATGTTAAAACTGTGTGGTTTTGTTTTTAATAAGCATTTGTAAAATGTCATGATAAGGTCTTTTACATCGGTATGTAAAACGTTTTTCAAATTAATTTTTAACACACAATGTGAGCATATATATAAGTGTATATCTAGTTTGACTTCTAATACATCGCTGTTTTCTACAATGTACAAGACTGTACTCATAAGATAAGAAAGAAAGATGATTACATTAGCTTTTTCTTAACATAACTTTAGATTTTGCGAATTTTACATTTTGTATATCTTATGCTCTCTCCATGCAATAATAACTGTACAATGTATTTGGCTAATAAATCAGCTTGTTTGTTTATGTGTGACTTGTGAATGCAGCCAAATAAACGGCATCTCGAGGCACTAAGGCCAAAATATCGACATAATAGTGTAAACCATTTCATTAACACTTCAAGGAAATTTTAGTGGATGTTGGTAATATTTTCAGAATCATCGGGTAGTGCTTACAAACAGTTCTTACTAAATCTTAGACAATTGAGATATTGTTGTGACAGCTATAACATTGAAATGTTCACGCAAGAATGGAAAGATCTGTTTCCGTTGTTCTAACAAAGTAAGGACTCTTATTATATTGATCAAGAATGACAGTTTTACCAAATACATTGTGAACAAGAGGTGTACTAACTTCATCTACAATATGTTCATAAGTTAGCTTTCGGTTATTTTAGGTAAATGTCGCAGTCAAACTAAGTATAATACAATATCAGACTGCTTCGTCAACCTCTCTTTATTAAAACAACAGTCCCGTTACTTTTACTTCGTTTGTCTAAGCACAGAAAGAGTCAGTCAGGTAAATGTCAAGAACTTCTACATGTCTATTTTGTCACTGGGTTAAATACTAGTATATATAATTTGCTTTACCTTGGCGTATCTTACTGTAAATGATTTTACACACACACGGTGTCTTAAGATGTGCTACGATTTATTAGCACTGTTTTAATTGTCAACATAAAGAGAAGTTTTGCCGAGCTGTATGTCTTTAAAGACACCAGGCTTTAATGTCATTTGTCTCCATTCTCCATGTTACTTGTTCTATTCATTTCGCCGTTGAATAGCGTCAGCCGCTCATCCCGGATGTTGCGGGTTCGAGCCCCACTGGGGTCACGTCCGTACTTACTCGTATGACACCAGTACTGGTTTTTTCCAGGTAGCGGACTCGAGAGTGACTCGATTAGCTACAAGCTTTCTTCACAATCGAGCTAAAATAAATAAGTATAAACTACAATGTAACTAAACTAAGCCAAATAATAAACCTGCAACAAGGAACAAAAGTGACTAACCGCGCATAATTGTGAAGGAAGCACACTACAAATACTATCAAATGTAGAAATGTGTACATGAACTTTACTTTGGTATTTGGTATAACTCCACCATATTTTTCCATAGACTTCAAGAGAATGATGTATTTTAATGCCCCCAAGGATGGCATATTACAACCGCACCGCCCGTCCGTGCGTCCGCTCTTTTTTTTTTCGTGCATTAAAGGATTTTGAAATAACTTGGCACAATTGTTCAGCACATCAAGACATTATGACGCGAGGAAGACCCATGTCCCTACCTCAAATGTCAAGATCACACTAAGAGTTTGAAGGTAATGGAATCCTCTATATTCGTGTCCGGACTGTAACTGTGTCATGCATTGAATGATTTTAAAAAAATGGCATAAAAGACAATGTGTTGCGTGCAAGACCCACGTTTCTACCTCAAAGGTCAAGGTCACACTTAGAGTTTGAAGGTAATGGACCCTCTATCAATGCACACATTCGTGTCCGGACTGTAACTTTGTCATGCATTGAAGAATTTTGAAATTACTTGGCTCAAATGTTCAGCTCATCAAGACAATGTGTCGCGTGCAAGACCCACGACCCTTCCTCAAAGGTCAAGGTCACACTTAGAAATTAAAAGTAACGGAATACTGTATGCATGGTAACGCTGTCATGCATGGAAGGATTTTAAAATTACATGGCACAATTGTTGAGCACATGGAGAGAACACAGACTGTGAGACACCTCTTTCGGGCATTTGTCGCTCTTGTTTGTTCATGTAAACGTCAAATTTATTAGATAGGCCTCTGTAAGCGTGTAGAAAGTGTAGTGAACAATTTTTATTGTTTGCCCAGTAAATAAACACCGGTATCGGCCTAACATGCCGTTATCTTTCGGTATCGGGTAAAGTGGATCCATTGTGTTACCATTACTCTATTTGAACAATCACACTACAGTATTGTTTTTGAATCAAAGAATCATTGTACAAACAATATATTTACTCGATTGCTATGTGTAGTGTGAGTTACTAATCAATCAACCAGGTTTTTTATGTTTACTGCATTCGCTTCATCTTGATGCCAGGCATCAATATTTGACATGTCTTATCTGTAATATTTTTCTATAACAAGAAAGTGGAGTGTTGGTATCATCAATTAGAGTCGTTGCATTTGTTTATGTTAAAAACATAAAATTTATTTTAGATAAAATTTGTGATATGAGACAGTTTTGCTCATATTACAAATAAAGAAAATATGGGATTTGGCGATGATGTATTTAATACAATTTTCTTAGTCCCTTTGTACCAGTAATACTTCTGTAAAACAGTTTCCTTGTATGTATAGGTTATAGGTTAATATTACAGGAATGCAAAAACGTTGCAAGTGACTAACAGTTTGTCCCTCCTACAGACAATGTTTGCATTGAAATATATATACTTACCCAAAATGAAAACTTTACATGATTATAATGGGATTTACTATGCATGAGGAGGTGGAATTCAATGAGGTGTAAGAATGTCAAAATTTATCTGTTGGGGAGCGAGTTTATAAAAAAAATTAAAAATCATCACTTGAGCTTTCAGATTTAAGGTCATATATTCATCTATATATTCAATTCAAAGGGAGGTAATTTAAGAATTGGAATCTTTTGAGTCTAAATTCTCACTTCTGCATTGTGTTTTCATAAAACATTGTTGAGTTTTCTAGTCTTGACATTAGTTTCTCTCAACTGACAGCAAAGAGAATATTTTGTCTTGACAACCAATTTCGTTTTTTAGTCACGTGGTACAGATATGGCTAAACACGCTTTGAAGAGCTCCGTTAAAAATTGGAATTAAAACGTATTATTAACGTATTATTGTGGATTTATGAACTATGAAACGAATAAATAAGTGCAAATATTGGATTACTAATGTCAGAAAACAAAAATGTACCAAAAACACAAACTGGGAGTAAGAAAAAACATAAGAAAAAAAGGAAGGCTAATTCACCATTGAGCAATAGTGACACGTCGTATAGCACGCCATTTAACACGCCTCTGTCCACTGATGGTCACGGTCAGGACAGTGTGAAAAAACACAAACAGGATTACACGGATTATATAGGTACACAGTTACATGTAAATTATACATCACAGGAAGACTATATACTGCCGAACATGGCATACCAACAGTCTCAGCAGCCTCAACTAAACATGCAACAACCAGGATATATACAGAGTCCACCTCCGGTGCCGTTTGGTGGTGGTGCATTTGGATATATGACATCACCACTCCCACCCCCGTGGGCAACGGAAATATTGGATGAAATAAAACAGATCAAACAAAAATTACAATCCATTGACAAAATAGAGAAGACTTTAAATTCTATAAACGCGAAAGTGGGTGACCTCGAAACTAAAATGAAAACTATGGATGTCAGGGTACGAGAAACAGAAAGGTATTGTGACTTCCAAGCCACTGAAAATGAAGGTATAAAGAACGATATACGATCTACAAAAGAGGACATTAAGCATGTAAAAAAATCTTTTCATGTGCTCGAGAAAAACACAAAGAATTTGAGTGAGCAAAATGAAATCTTGGATGAAAAAATTATGGATTTAGAATCTCGTTCTATGAGAGATAACCTGTTGTTTTACGGGATCGCGGAGGGCGGAAGTGGAGAAAACTGCGCAGATGAGGTAAAAAACTTTTGCAAAAATTCGTTAAACATAATTGATAATCTAACTTTTGATAGAGTGCATCGTCTCGGACAGAAGAAGGGCACGAAACCCCGACCTATAGTGGTCAAATTTCACTACCCGACAGAACGGGAGAGAGTGAGAGAGGCGTCTTTTCAGACAGGTGTTGCAGACGCATTAAAAGCAGCGAGCAAAGGAGTGGGCGCTCAACTTCCAAGGAGCGTACGAGAGGCCAGACGGCCACTATATCCAGCGATGAAGAAAGCCAAAGACGAACATAAAACTGTTAAATTTATAGGTAAAAAACTTTACATTGACGGCGAGGAGTACCAACAGGGCATGGAACAGAATTAGGGAGGTCAAGAAGAGCCCTCCTTGAGTATTTTGAGCTGGAATGTGAACGGTCTCAAACGTAAAATTAGTGATCCGGATTTTATTCAATTTCTACAATCATACGACCTGGTGTTTTTAAATGAAACGTGGCTCTCAGGTATAGACAAAACTAATTATGATATAAACAACTATTTTTCAGAACATTTGTTTGGAAATAAATCAAAAAATGTAAAGAAAGGACGCTACAGTGGTGGTATTACCTTTTATTATAGAAATGATCTGAAACAGTATATAAAAATTGTTGAAAAAAATCAACAAGGTTTGATTTGGGTTAAAGTATCGAAAGTGTTATTTCCTTTCAATGAGGATGTCTATATATGTCATGCATATGTCCCCCCCATGTGATTCTCGAATTGTTTCTACTTCAGATTTTGACTTTTTTGAACAGCTTGAGTTAGATACCGTGAGATATAATAACTTAGGCAAAGTGTATATTTCTGGCGATTTAAATTGCCGATCCTGATGCGTTTTATTTTTTTGACATACCAAGTCGTGTAAACAAAGACCACGTGCTTGATTACAGTGGGCGGCGTCTACTTGAGACTTGCCAAGCAACCGGCCTTATAATAGCCAATGGTCGTCTGCTAGGTGACCACGGGAAAGGTGACGTTACATTTTGCTCATATAACGGGCAGAGCACGGTGGACTACTTTTTACTAAATTTTTCCGACTTTAATACTGTTACGTGTTTCGATATTTTACAATTTAATGAACATTCGGATCATGCACCTCTGAATTTCAACATTCGTATGATTCACCGCGGAAAAACGGAAAGCACCGCGGAAGAATATGCGCACGAACACGTGGAAAAAATAGTCTGGGATAGCGATAAGTCCGACGAATTCATAAACCGGCTTGTGAATGTAAATGACACACTACAACGCCTGGCCACTCAAGCGAATATTCAGCCCATTGATCAGGTTGTCAGCGAATTTACGCAGGTTTTATACGACTGTTCATTTAATACATTTGGAAAAACACATAGTATAAATAACAAACGACAAAATACGAATTACACGAATAATCATAAATGGTTTGGTGAAAAATGTTTTAACGCGAGAACAGAATTTAAATCTGCGCGTAACACTTTTAACAGGGAAAAGTCAGACGAATCGCGAGGTAACTTCGTCCGGGCTCGAACTAAATACAATAAGGTTAAGAAAAAGTCAAAACAAACATTTAGGCGACAGGAAGGTAACAGAATAAGCAATTTAGCAAAAAAACAGCCGCGGAAATTCTGGAAAAATATAAAAAAGAATTTGAAACACAACACGGTTAACGCAGATACATTGACGATTGGCGATCTAAGTGATCATTTTAAGAACCTTTTTGGTGAAACACAACAAAACATGAACAATAATTATGAATTTTCACAGACTTTTTTTGATAACGATCTAGATATTGATTTTACCGAAAGTGATTTGCACACCGCAGTATTTTCTCAAAATAACAACAAATCTCCAGGAACTGACTACTTAACAAGTGAAGTGTTCAAAGCATCTTATGAATTTATTGCCCCATTTCTCCTTATCTTATATAACAGAATATTCAATAGCGGTGAATATCCCAAGTCATGGGGAGAAGGGATCATAACTCCAATTTTCAAAAAAGGAAACCCGAATGATGCTAAAAACTACAGGGGTATAACCCTCATCAATATTATAGCAAAAATATACTCACAATTATTGCTAAACAGGCTTAATAAATGGACAGAAAAATATGAAAAAATAATACCAAACCAATTTGGATTTCAAAAGGGAAAATCTATTATAGACTGTATATTTATTTTTCATTCAGTTATATCAAAGGTAGTAAACTCTGGTGGAAAGCTATATGCAATCTTTATAGATTATGAAAAATGCTTTGACAAGATTGATCGAACGTTCCTGTGGCAAAAACTCCTAACTGAAGGCGTAAGTTGTAAAATGGTTAAAGCAATAAAGTCTATGTACTCCGTAGTAAAATCGTGTGTCCGATATAAATCTTCACTATCTGACTTTTTCGATTCCGAGATGGGTTTGAAACAAGGATGCCCGAGCTCACCATTACTCTTCATGCTATTCGTGAATGACATCATGGAAAATATAAACGCTGATCTTAATGATATCTTCACAGTAAATGAATTAAAACTGTTTATTCTCTTGTATGCAGACGATCAAGTCATTTTCGCCAAATCGCCTGAAACATTACAACTTATGCTAAATGATATCGAGAATTATTGTAACTTATGGGGTTTAAAAATTAATGTATCAAAAACCAAAGCAATGATCTTCGAAAAGGGTAGACATTCATGTTATAATTTTCGCCTATACAACGAGTTAATTGAAACGGTAAGCTCATTTAAGTATTTAGGAATGACGTTTTTCAAAAACGGAAATTGGTACCGTACACAAAAATGTATTGCCCAGCATGCTTCAATTGCACTTTATAATCTGTTTAGTATTCTCAACAACATAGAGCTACCGGTTGCTCAAAAATGCAAATTATTCGATACATTGGTCTCGTCAATTTTAAATTTCGGATCAGAGGTGTGGGGAATGCATGAAGCGACAGATGTGGAGCTTGTTCATAAAAAATTTCTCAGACGTGTTTTAGGCGTTAAAAAGTCAACAAATCTCGAAGCACTTTACGGAGAGTTAGGAAGACTACCGTTGGCTATCTACCGTAAAATAAACATGATTAAGTACTGGATTAAATTATTAAAGCACAGTGAATCATCTCTGGTAAAGAAAATATTTTTGATGTTAAAAACTGATACAGATCTTACCCAAACATATAGAGGCACAAATTGGGCTTTCCAGATAAAAAATATTTTACAGGAACACGGATTCAATTATCTGTGGGATCAACAATTTGAATTGGACATTATTCCTTTTGAATTAATAAAACAGAGAATTATTGATGTATTTTTACAGAAATGGTACTCAAATATTAATAATTCTAGTCGTTTACAATCTTACTGTATTTTTAAATACGAATTTGAAATGGAAAAATATCTAGAAGTATTAAGTAATAGCAAACATAGAAGTGCCCTAGCGAGATTCAGAACCTCATCACATAATCTACAAATAGAAGCTGGACGATACTCCAATATCCCAAGAGAAGATAGAATATGTTTATCGTGCAGTATGAAAATATTAGAAAGTGAATATCACTTTCTATTAGTCTGTCCTAAATACCGTGATATAAGAAACAAATACTTTAAACGTTATTACTGTCACTGGCCGAACTTAAAGAAGTTCGAAAAACTTATGTCTTTTAAGTCCAAAAGTGTTATTTTTAGTTTGTCAAAATACATATATTATGCTATGAAAATACGAATTTCATAGTTCAAATAATTTGCTGATGTTCGATTTTGTATTATACATTTGCAAGTTTACAGGTGTACATGGTGATAATTCTGCTAATATTTCATTTCATATAAGATATATTATGTCATTTTCAGACATAGAAACTGTTTCTATATGAAATAATCTACATACAAAAAGCACGCATATCTTTTGTAAATATTACAATATGCACAAACCATTATTAACTTTTAGGGAAGACTTCTTTTGAAAATAACGATTTTAACTTGCAAAGAGTTGTCTCCCTTGGACTGGATAGCATAAGTATAACAAAGCGACGGTATCGATACGATCTATATTCTATTATATATCTTTTATCTCCTAACAAATGCGTTATTTTTTGTGTGATAACCAGTAGCATCCGATGTGAACCTGTATTAATTAACACGTTCACGTATTTAAACTGTTGCTCTTCTGTAAACTGTTTTTTCATTTTATCTGTACCACAATATTGTGTTCATTGTTATAGGCTATAAGCGTTGTATTATGCTTTATGCTAAATAAACTATTGAATTGAATTGAATTGAATTTTGATAAACTGTCTGTTTTCACTATATGAGTTATCTCCCTTTTATGCTTGATAAATGACTTCAACTTTTAGGCTTATTATCGCCTTTGTTATTTGTCTTGTTTTATAGAGTCAGAAGGAAATACATTGTTTTAATATTGTGTTAAATATTTGTACAATAAAAGTGTAAAGTTTTCATTTAGGTCGAGTATATAATGAGTGATGTCACAGCCCTACTTATTGGAAAAATAAATAGAATAATTATTTTCATATCACAGATACTAAGTAGGGCAAACTGTAAGGACCTATAACCGGCTTACAGTGTGTCCCACCTACATACAGTTTCTGCATTAAACAACTAATATATAGGTTTAGGGCGGAGCTTAGCTTTGTGATGTCACAGTCCTTTGAAATCATTATTTCCATATTCAGGGAGAAGGCGAAGGTGTAAGTAGCGAAACTGGGCATTGTAGTAAAAAATAGCCCAGTGACTATCTTTAAAAGTGACATTATGCGCATTTTTTTCAAGTAAAAATCCAGCTGATTATGGTGTGTATACAAAGCGTAGAGGAAATAATATCTTTTAACCCAATACACACCAAACTCTTCCCGCTCCCAGTATGAAAAAATAACTTTCCAAATATTGATTTTCTTACTTGACTGGGAGAGTCAATTTAAGAAAAGCGCAACTGCATGCAGGAGTTGCTTCCCTTCTACTGTCAAAATCTCTACCAACATCAAAAACGACACAATCAACTATCATTTTATCAGTCTGATTTTTTTATATCTAAAGCACCAACTTCAAATACTAATGCGGCATAATCATTAATTTAACGCATTTAAATGCACAGCAACCAAAAATTGCTTTTATAAAACTATCACCAAAAATACACTATGTGCAGTAAGATGCGCATAATGTCACCTTAATAAGAAGGTAAACAACAACGTTTACACATCGACCCAGTTTCAGCCAAAATTTCCCGTATACATTTACTTCAAGGCTCATATGAAAACCGTTTTGAAACAGTGACTGATTTGAAATGTCGAAGAAAAACTATGAAACCTGTCTTATCGGATTGTAATAAACTTGAAGGACAGCGGAAATATTTAATAAATTCATTTCTACAAACGTCTGTTGTACTTTATTTGGATACGTATCGCATCTTTTATAGCTAGGTAGTTTGTAGAGCGAACACCTTTCCGTTTTCAAAGGATTGCATTGAATATTGGCGCAATCAATCAATTTGAATAGTAGATGTGCAAGAAACGATTTTGTGTGTATCTATCAAGGTGGTCTTTTTGCAGAGTTGTGTTCCTTTTAATTGAGACATTTTTATTGTTTAAACATCAGGTAGCGTATTGTGTGCATATCAACACTGTGTTGCAGAAGTGTGCCCATTTGAACTTTAATATTTTTATTACATTTATAATATTCATGTAGTTTGTAGAGCGAACGCCTCCTTCAGTTTTGTAAGAAGTGCAATGCATATTGGCACAAACAATCGTCATGACAATAAGATGTGCAAGAAACGTTTTTTGTGTATCCATTAAAGTTTTGATTGAACATAGACATTTCTATTATTTAAATTTCAAAGGATTGCAATGGCTGTTGGTAACCATTATTACACTGAATAGAAGTTTTACAAGACACAATTTTAGTTTGTATCCATCAAGGTGGTACATAACTCTTTCGTGTGATGTATACATCAATAGCCAAAACTATTAATCTGTGACAACGCACCATTGCGGGGGTATTATATGATATCAGTAATAGCTCTAGTTTGCATTTTAAAGTGACATTATGCGCATTTTTTTCGAGTAAAAATCCAGCTGATTATGGTGTGTATACAAAAGCGTAGAGGAAATAATAGCTTTTAACCCAATACACACCAAACTCTTCCCGCTCACAGTATGAAAAAATAACTTTCCAAATATTGATTTTCTTATTTGACTGGGAGAGTCAATTTAAGAAAAGAGCAACTGCATGCAGGAGTTGCTTCCCTTCCACTATCAAAATCTCTACCAACATCAATCAAGGCGCTGAAGGCACTGAATTTGTTTGGGTGCCTCTGGTCTCACTGCTCTTCTAATAAAAACACTTAGAAATACGACCTGGACAGTCACAAGGGTTAAGAATGCATGAAATAATTTCAGTAAAGTAATGGTTCGATACTCTATAAACAACGTTTTCCACTTAATTGTGAACTTGGCAATTCATGTAAATGCGTTTTTCAAACAATGGTATTGAGCTCCGAGAGGAAACTGTCAAATTCACAGTGACCTTGGCCTTAAAAGTACCATGTATGATAAAGTGTAGCTAATGGTGCTGAACAAAGCCTTCCTTTTTAAATATCTGCTTTAAGTCTAAGGTAATAAATCAATGATCAGTTCGAACAAATGGTCAATATGGCCCCTTTATCACTAATATGCCTGCAGGGAAAATGGTTAGGTATCACTATACAAGTCTATGTAAAATCTGTGAACCCTGGACTGGGTCAATATTTTGAGCCTGGAGTCATAATTTAAAAAGTCTTGGCAGAGGTCCCCTAGACAATGCTACATACCAAATATCTTCGCCCTTGGCCTCCCTGATTTTGAGTTTTTCCTTTCCATTGCCATGGCAACCAAAGGTGTACACATATGGAATTATCTGAACAAATTTGAAAGAGCTTCAACAATGGCTCAGTGGTTTTAGAGGAGATAATGTTTCAAGGAAAAGGTTAAAGGTCATACAACAAATGGCGAGTGTTCTTAAAGCTCCTGGACTAGAGACAAACACCTTAACCTCTACCCCACCACAGGCAAGCCAAAAAGGGAAGAATGCAAGAGACATGATATTAAATCAGCAGAAGATTTTTAGTCGCAATTTCCATTGTTGGAAAGATACAAGGTTCAGCCTAATATTTTAACCAGAGGCGTGATTTGTACAAAGCAGATGGAAGACCACTAGACAATGTTACATACCCAATACCTAAGCTCTAGGCATTGTAGTTATCAAAAAGTTTTTAAAGTTTTCTCTACCAAACGACCCCCTGGGCAGAGTACACTGTGACCCCAAGGGCATGATTTGAACACACTTTGAAGAGGTCATATAGACACAATTACACACTAAATATCTAGGACAATCATCCATCCTGAAACCAACAGACTGATTGATAGATAACAAGTTGTCAGAGGACGGACGGACAAAGAGTCTGACTGCCTTACAGAAAGCAACATAATTATAGTTGCTTTAGGAATTTTGATCTTTAAAAGTAATTTTGGCAGACAGAAACATGACGTTGTAGTAATGTTTTTGGGAAAAAAAACAAGTTAAAATTCATATAATTTTATGTATATACAATGTATACATAATTACAAATGAAGTAAATTTAATAAACAAGTAACAAGAACAAACCCAGAGGTCAAATATTTATAAGCATTATTTTAAGGATCATGGATAAACAAGGACAAGCATTGAATTTGAGAAATACCCTGGCAACTTCCATTGACAAAGAAATACCTTTATCGCTCACCTTGCTGCCATTGGATATAATTCAAGGTCAAAGGGTCAATTTCGACATTGGGGACATGATATGTGTATACTAAGCCCATGTTAAATCACCACAGGAGCTGTAAATTTTGACCCTGGGTTCATAATTTTAGGGTTTCTAAGTCAAAAAGGGCCATAATTCAAATAAAATCCTTGACAGAATTACCTTCTGCCCATGTTTTGGGATCATGATGGTAAACAAGTATTCCAACTTTCAAATTAATATTTCAAACAGTTTAGTCAAAAAGTGGACTGGTACAAAAAACCATGATTCTAAGTCAATAAAGGGCCTTAATTTTTAAAACAAATCCCTGACAGAGTTACCTTCTCTTGCCTACATATGGGGGTAATGGTGTTCACATGCATTCAAAGTTTCAAAGCAATATCTCAAAGGGTTAAGGCAATAAGTGGATTTTACCCATATTCAATGTATTTTCTAAGTAAAAAAGGGGCATAATTCGGTCAAAAACTTTGACAGAGTTATGAACTCTTGTCTGTTGATGTAGGTCATGATGGTTAACAAGTATGGTTAGTTTCAAAGCAATACCTCCAATGGTTTTGAAATAAAGTGAGGTGGTACGAAAAACTTAACCAAGCTCAATACACTTTCTAAGTCAATAAAGGGCCATAATTTTGTCAAAAACCTTGACAGAGTTATGTACTCTTGTCTGTAGATGGAGGTTATGATTGTAAACAAGTATGGTAAGTTTCAAAGCCATACCTCTGATACTTTTGAAATAAAGTGGGGTGGTACGAAAAACTTAACCAAGGTGTGACACCAACGCCGACGCCGACACTGACGCCGACGCCGAGGCGAGTAGGATAGCTCCCCTTTTCTTCTAAAAGTCGAGCTAAAAAAAATGGCTAAAACTTTTTCTAATTGGCGAAATTCGTAGGCGAAAGTCGTAGGCGAAAGCTTTTTTCGCATACCGAATGTGACGAAAAATGTTCTAGTTTTAACCTCAGACTGGTTTACAAACTTTAACCGGATACGCTCTATACTTATCAATACGCAGTCTGATAATCGTAATTTAGGTCAAGTTGTCAAGAATGTGTAAAGTGTGAAAACTGACACCAGTGATTAATACACAAGCTGTATATTGGTGCAAACAACAAGCGAATAAAGTAGTTTGGTAAGTGTGATTATGTGTAATTACCAAAGCTGTCGATGTAACATTAATTAATATCCGATAATCCCACTCAATAATTTTATTTAGTATAAAATGTCTCGGAAAGATTCAATAATCACAAAACCAAAATGTCTTGTAAAGGTGCAAAAAGGCTTCTTGAAGATGATTTGGGCTGTTCGCCCATATCTAAAAAGCAAAAAACTGACGGCGACCGTGCATTCAAAGATAAATGGCTCATTGACTTTCCATGGCTGAAATATGAACACTGTAAGCAGTTGATGTACTGTACACTTTGTATAAAATGTCAAAAAAAGAACAGCTTTACAACAGGCCGAACTCTTAACACAAATTTTTGTCGAATACGACCGAAAAGTAGTTCTATATTACTGTCCTCTGTTTTAAAAATGATATAGTAACAGATCTAAATAATATCAAAACATTACAGAATAGCATAATATTATATTGTTGTTTTTCTTATAATTTGTAACTTAAATCAACGAGGTATCTGTTCTGTATAGAACTATTTTCCTACGCGGTTTTTATTGTCGGACCGATGTGACATGAGAAATGTAAGACCCGTGAAATACGTATCGTTAAATTCAGTGTTTCCGCGAGACCGCGTTTTCTGTGGTTTTGACGCACTCATTTTGTCAATGACGCAACAGAAATAGCAAAGAGCGTCTTCTATGACGCAATTAAAATGTGTATGATCAAATTACTACAAAAACAACATTTCAAAACCTCTCAAAACGCTTCGAAATGCAAGATAAATTGTTGATAAAATACGCTTCCGGTATGGGATATGTCTAATTTTGACCCTATTGCGTCGTCGTTGTCGTCTGATTTCGGATCGACCCGCATTTTGTACCATTGCGTTTTTGTGTGTGTTGTTTCCTATGATACCGTCATCATAGATTGTAGACGCACAACGAGAGATGGTCGACGAAACTTAATAGGGGAAACAAAAAACGTCTTTCTGAGTGATTTTAATGATCATTTTGTAGTCATTTCGATCAGACTGTCACTATTGAAAGGGGTTTAAGTGTGCCAAATAATATCCAAGTTTAATGTCTATGGTTGAATGCACTTATGAAAAATTCGCTTTGTGGACAAATTTGACTTTTGAGATGCAGTGACAAAATGGAAAGCATCCAAAGAGAAACACCTGTTGTCTTGCCAACCCTTTGATTACCCACCATTTTGTGATGTATCACATGCAGTTTTACAGAAGTAAACTGAATAAAACTTCTTTCACACATACTGAGTCTCATGCCTTTTCTTTTTTTACAATAAAGGGTATGACCCTCGGAGTTTCTAAATGACCCCAAATTCTGATACAGGGTCTTCCTCTTCCATGAAAGCCGGAAGTTGCAATATCACCTTAGCTGTTGGGTGCGACGTTAAATCCGAATTAATTTGCACAATACAATCAACCTTATGGGCATATCCCATAACTTTTGAATGACATTTAAAGTTGTTCAAACCATAAATTTTCAGTTCAGTTTTGTCAAAATCCATTTCTCAGTTACGATTCACAGCTTAATACTTCATAGGGTAGTTGAACATAGTCACTGAATGACATAATGTAAGCACATGGGTTCCTATCTCAAAAGTAAAGTTTACACAAATGATGAAAGGTCAAAATTTGTGGACAGTTGTGTCTCCAGTTTATAACTTTACTCGTGCAAGGGTTGTCCTGATATTCACACATGTATGTGTACAGTCTATGTTGTCCTGATATTTACACATGTATGTGTGCAAACTGTGTTGTTCAGAGACAATCGATCTTCCAGCACTTTCAGTCCTTTGATTTAAAGCGCGGACGCGGACGCTTTCTGACTGTTCAAGTCATGGGGTCACGTGATGTTATAATATTTTTTTGCGCATTTCTATACAAATTCCGTTTATTTTATACATATTTAGAAGATTTCGTTTAAATCTTCGTTCGTTTTGCGTTTGAATATTGTGAGATTTGTTTGATCATTATATTTTTTACTCTTATGAGAATCACATTTTTGCAGAATGGGATCATGTAGTCGGAACTATTTTGTGACTGGTGTGCCGGAACTTCTTGCAATTTTGGTACTTAACGAAAAGACCTTTGAAAACCACTGCTATACTTATTTGGGTCGTGACCCAAACAAATAAAAACGACACAATCAACTATCATTTTATCAGTCCGATTTTTTTATATCTAAAGCACCAACTTCAAATATTAATGCGGCATAATCATTAATTTAACGCATTTAAATGCACAGCAACCAAAAACTATCACCAAAAATACACTATGTGCAGTAAGATGCGCATAATGTCACTTTAACTGAATGGAATATCATGACATTTTCGCGTTCTTCTTAACATAGCCCTATAGTTGAACATAACCCCGCCTACCTGCACAAGGACCATGATGGACACAACTCAAAGTCTATTTCATGTACGTGAAATATCACTCTAGGAACCCTTAGCAAGACAAAGTCTATGTAGAAGCAACGGTTCTGTGATTAAGAATTTGCCGGTTTACTTTTCATTCCTGCAGTAACCGAAGGTATCCGGTGTATCGTAATATATTTAGAGAGTAGCATCAGTTTTAAAACTGAGAGGCTGTATATCTATAACTTGTCATGACGATTGTTTGTGTCCGAGAAGGGTCATATAGAAACAAAAACAAATGTAAATATTTCTCGTAAACCCGCACATACAAGACATAAACACGAATGACGAGAATAAAACGAATGCGTACGAGAATTAAACGTGTACGTTTGAAAAAATAAATGCGCACTTATTTCTGACTTAAAGTTTCCCACTTCCGATTTGTTATTTATATCTAAGCCGCGCTCAGCCAATCAGAAAACGTATAAAAACTTGAAAATCTGGAATTCCAGCTATTATGAATATTTACTTTCGTTTTCAAATCTCTGAGTGGTTAAGTGAAAGGTCGATGGAATATGGCCTTCTACGTGTCGTCCCTGGATACTAATAGTTTAGACTATTTTAATCAGGTTTGTTCTACACGTAACTATTTTGACTACCAGTATATGTCACACTGTGATTCGAGTTGCACCTCCAACAGAGTTGAATGATGGAGGTAAGTCAGCCTACATTTTTCTTGGATGGTTAAAAATATAAAATGCTATTTACTTTGTCATATAGTTGATACTATGTAGTATGATATATGTAATTATGGATCTTTATTCTAAAACGAAAAAATATAAAGGTGTCTTTAGGCAGATCGAGATCTTGTACATTTTGTATTTTCCGAAAACGAAGATTAAAATTTCAATATTACTTTTTTCAGATTCTAGACAACTGATCATTGTTTATGTGTTTTACTTTAAAATGCGATTAAAGGATAAAATTCCACACAAATTGTCAGTAATACAAGAATTTTTCAATGTGCGAGGTGGATACGATCACTACAAAGCAGATAGAGGTCATGTATTTTCTGAAATTGATATCATAATTTTGTTGAAACGTTTCTACTAATCGGAAATTCCCGATAAATAAACGATATCGTAATCACAACTGTAAGGGGCTTATATTATAACATCCACTGACACCGTAATGGTACGCTAATAATTAATTTATTTTAATTCAAATACAATTCAAAATGTAAATAAATAAATATGATTTTTCTGTTTAAATTATTGTCATTTATCAGAAATTAATACTGGAAAATCGACGTGAGAACACCGGGCTTGGTCGACAAAGTTCTCAGCACGTCAGTCGGTCGGTCCACTTTTATTACATAAGTAGTTTGTCGAGCGAACTCGTCTTTTTTCAAAGGATTGCAATTAATATTGGTACGCATAATCACCATGAATAGTAAATGTGCAAGTCACATCCATCTATGTATTGCAGAGTAATGTCCCTTTGACCTGATGTATTTCATATAGCATAAGCAGTTTGTTATCACGCAAGCAAGTACAAAGCAAGTATAGGTCATGTATTGTCAGAAATCGATATTATAATTGTGTTGTAACGTTACTACTTATCCTCTGACAACTGATAGCTCTCCTCTGACAACTGATAGCTCTAGTTTGCATTTAAATTGAATAGAATATCGGGACATTTACGCGTTCTTGTTTAGTCATGAAATGATTTCTAACACTCAGTTATATCTAATACGTACGCGGCGTCAGTATTGGGTAAGGTTCAATTTGGTACCATGGGGTTGCATAATCGAAATAGTGCATTTTTTAGAGTATTTCGAGCTCGGAAATACTTTGTTAAAATCAGTATTATGTTCAAATGATGCGAAAGCATTATCACTAGTGAATGCCAGTCTTTGCTATTTCTAAACTCGTAGTACATGTCGTCTGTATTTTCTCCCATTTGCACATTCCTCTATTTGTTCACGCCAAACCAGATCTTGTGCAAGTTATATTCAGTATACCATTCATGTTTCATTTTTGTTAGGTGATACTATCCTTGACGGTGCCTGTGTGAAAACACCGTCCGCGTTTTCCAAAAGTCTACGAACGTTAGAGCTTTTCCCGCTAGATGAAATGCCTAAAATGAAAATCAAAGTATTGAAACACTTATAGAAGGCGATTTCGTGTGCTATTTAAACAGCTTCTCAGATAAAAAATCAAGCTTGATTCAGTAAATATTCATATAATTAATTGCATACAGAAGTTTAAAAACTGTTTCGTCATTTTATACATTTACTTTCAACTGTAAATAATGAGTGTACTGATATACATTGAGGAAGCCTTAAATAATTAAAATGAAATAAATTCCATTACTATTTAATATAAATCGCGGTTATATTTTTAGTACATGGCCTTCTAGCTGATTTTCCGAAAATCACCTCTCTATATTTAGATCACTCTATACACAAGTCCGCACAAAGAAACCATTTGTTTATGTACAAACGTTTGAAGGTATTTCGTCTACGTGATATTTTTGTCATTTCCTTCAATCGTGTTCTAGTTTGAACAGGGGTCTAGGTGTATAGTGAGTGCAAACTTGGTTTAAGTGAGAAAAACGAGAGCAAACTTTAGAAAATGGCGGATAACGTGTTTTTTTAAAGAGGTCGAGCGCATTCATACTAGGGAAAGTCGTTTTCTTTATACTGTGAAATTATATGAATATGCCGTTAGTCAAGGGTTATATGTAACCTTCATTCGGTTCTTTGTTTCCAACCGCAATGGTTCGCAGTTTGAAGTTATTGAAGGTTGAATATGGTCAGGTGGAAGCTTTCACGTCATCCGCTAACGTCATCGTACATGATAAGGTACAGAGGACGCGCCACTAGTTAAAGTCTTAACGTCACTGTTTTGCTAAGTAACCGACGTCAGAATTAAATAAAAGATGTGATTCCATGTTTCAGTTCAATTTGAGAACATTTCAGCCCGAATTATTCTCAGTATAATGCATTAAGTTATTATGTACAATCAGAACCTGAATAGTCAAATTACACAGCCTTTCTATATTAGTGATTGAAAGAAGTATGCGTACATTGGCAGAAGTTATTTTAATCATGATTTAAATGTCGGAGTAAAATATTTGAATTCAATGCTCACATAACTTTGCAGATGTTATTCGTATTATACAATGACATTTTCATCGCTCTACGATTCCGTCTGTCATATGTTTTAAAAAGAAACAAAACGTTTGGTTAAAACACATGTATGATCTAAACCAACATATAAATGTGTATCTAACTTAGTTACTTGTCGAGTTACCTTTAACTATATATTATGTTGAAATATTCATACATGTGATAAGCTATATCTGCATTTTCTATCAGTGGTCATATTTACAAGACAGGAATTAACATTGTTATAAAAACGGTTTGACCCTGTTCAGCTAGATAAGGTCAGCATAATAATTTAGGCCTACAATCTCAAATACCAAAAACTAGAATTTAACATTGATAAACAACAAAAACCATATAATAGCACAAAAAGGATGTGGCTTGTACACAAGGTCACAAGGTCCGTCTCTGTTTACCTTTTCAATGGCAAAAGTTATCTAGGCAATCTAGAATCTATCCATTTGACACGCAAAATTAAAATCTTTGGGAAATTAGTGGGATGGCACCTCCTACCGAGAAATCTCATTTTAGACAATAAATTCAAGTTTAACAGCTATATGGGAGAAATGTTGGGATCAGCCGTATACACACCTTCAGGGCTAAGGGGCTCGGACCTTATAAACCTAGTAAAGTAAAGTAAAGTTAAGCTAGATCATACTTGCGTAAGCGTTTACCAGAGTTAACAGTGAAATGATCGAATAGCGCTTTAATATGTAGAATAAAAATTCGGTATGCATATTTTATCTTTAAGAGCGACACCAATAGCGACTCGGAAGGTAAAGTTTGCGATAAGGATTTGGGTAAAAACGAAGGGGAACACTCAGATGACAAGGATGCTGCATTAAATGCTCAAGTCAATTCAACATATGAGTCATCGACTCTGTGCCAGACAGCATCAAAAGTAGAGATGTCTGAAGACAGAAATGTTTATACTAAAATTGATAATGTTAATGTGACAGAGAGAGCTGAAGGTAAAACACCAGAAGAACGAGATACAACAGAGAGAGCTGAAGGTAAAACACCAGAAGAACGAGATACAACAGAGCAAGACTGCATTCAAATAGCCGATAGTAGTACAAATGAAAAATTTAAAATGTCAGAAAATAGGGGCGAACCTCTTCTTTGTGATCCGTGCAAAGAGAACAAACTAGATGTAAAATCTGCTGCATTCTGCACGAATTGCCAGGAGTCATTTTGTGAAACATGTGCCACTGTTCATCGGTCTCAAAAGGCGACTAGGCAACATGTGCTGAATGAATACTTGTCTTCAGATGAGGCAGTCTTCTTTTGCGACACGTGCTTTGTTGTTAAAACCAAAACACCTGCGACGGCAAGCTGCAAAGAATGTGAAGAACTTTATTGCGACCCTTGTAGTAATGCACATAGAACACAGAAGGCTTCACGCACTCATAACGTAACATGTCACCCCGAGCTGCCCAAAAAATCATTGTGCGAGCCTTGTGGGTTTAACGGGAAAAATATCAAAGATGCTGTTTACGTCTGTGTCGAGTGTGACGAAGTCCAGTGCTCTGATTGCCAATCCGTTCATGTTAAACAAAAACTTACACGTAACCATACTGTCATCTGTCCACAAGCAAGTGCTGAATCAGACTTACTCTGCCAACCATGCTTTAAGACTGGACAACAAACTACTCCAATCAAATTCTGCAAAGTATGTTTCCAGTTGTTATGCTGCGAATGCGCTGACACACATAGACAGGATTCCTCCACAAGAGAGCATAAACTTCAAGATATAAGCAAGGAGCCAGAAGTCATGATGTCACAGGTTGAATTGAAAGGCGGAAATGTAGGAAAATCATTAAGTTCTGAGTAAGTTGATTTTAAGTCATCAAAGTATACGCTTTTGATCATATAAAACAATTCATCTCGTTTTAATTTGTGATCCAGCCCAAAGGATGAGTGACTCCCTGTTGTGTTCAGATGCACTCTTATAAAATGTCATAGCTCTCTTTGTTACATGGATGTTTGTCTAGAACGACAGAAGAGACGTTAATTAAGACGTTATTTTATACACATAATTCAGGACATCAAACGTATGTTACGTTTTTATAAAAATTCAAGAGACTTACAAAACGTCTAACCAATAAATTGTTAATAAATTGCAAGCAAATTTAATTTATTTTAGTTCATGTAATACAATGTACTTGTATATTGTTTTCTTTTAACTCTAGCTCAAAATATGTAAAAGAGCCAGCTGAAGGTGGAACAAACTTTGGAAGAGAATCGGTAAGTTATAAAAAGAATTGCCGTCAGTTAGATAGAATATTGTCAACGTACAATGAGTACATTATAGTTCTGCAGTTCTGCAGCCGAAGGTGTGAATCCAACCAGTGGAAGTCACTTGCCAGTATACATACTCCTCAAAATTATTTTGTGATTTTGTAACCTGATAAAAAGAGTCTCCGTCTGTTTTTAAGTCCGTCTGTCTGCTTGGTCAGTTATTATAAGCCTTCATACATAAATAACATGTCAACTGTGAAACGATTAAACAAGTGCCAACTGTTTATAATGTCGGCCGCAAATTTATTATATTTTATATAATTATTCTTATATTGTTTCGTTTGTTTTCAATCAAAAAGTTCATTAAACATTAACTTTAATAATGCATCTAAGTATATTCAATTTGATCTATTATTACCTGTGATTTCATATAATCAGCACGTGCGAGAATATAGGTTGTAAATGATTATGTGTGCGTAATGTAAGAGCATTGGTTTGAATTGGCTAATTGATTATCGATTAAGTCTTGAACTATGCGCGCTGGTTTAGATACACCTCACGTGAATGAATGAATGAATGAATGAACATTTTCTAAAGCAATATTAACTATAGCAGACGTACCCGACAAACACTCATTGATTGAGAAAAAGCAGTCCAATTGTAACATTTCAAAATGTATACACAATCTTCACTTCAACTTACAGTTTGCCCTACTTTCCAATCCAATCAAGTGCCCCTATTTAATTCAAAAAAGCTAATTGTATTCTCCATATTGACTCAATATTTCCAATATGAAAATAATTATTTCACTTATTTTTCCAATAAGTAAGACTGTGACATCACAGAGCTAAGCTCCGCCCTAAATCTCTATATATTTCAATACAAATATTGTCTGTATATGGGAAAACTGTAAGCCGGTTATAGGTCCATATTACAGAAAAAAAACTTATTGCATCGGTTCGCTAACGCTCCCTCGCAATAAATTTGTTTATTCCTGTAATATAGACCTATAACCTATACATACATGGCCGTATAACTAAATAACCTGAATATTGGTAATTTGTTGTTAACTTTAAATACAATAAAAACATTCATACGAATATTCTATATGACTCATTTACGAAAATTGCATATTAAGTATATTAAGAATTCTTAAGGGGCACTCCCTACATCTAGCCGATTATATTCTCGAAACATATATTATGTGTTCAACGAACGTAAAATGATAAATAAATACAATTTTAAAGAAGAACCTATGGCGAAACATGCCTCATTTTACCCCAATTAATCAATATAGAGGATTTCTGTAATAAATCGCATCCACCCATTAATTGTACAACAACAACTCTACATAGATTATTGAATGGTTTATGGTACTGCAGTATATTTTAAACCGCTGATTTTATCGATAATAGCCGAAGGTCTTTGACGCTAGTATTCCTATTTCTCATTATAGCGTCAAAGACGATCCTTCTGAGTAACCCAACAGGTGTACGGCGCAAACTGCGCCGTGTTCGATTTCCAAGGTAAACATACTTTTGGGACGAATCATTACTATATATGATCAGACTGAAGTATAATCTACCATTTTGCCCAATTAGAACTAAGTGTCTTCTCAACATACCATAAATTCAACCTTTATACAACAACACCCATAAAATTTTACAAATTTTGGCCGCCATATTAGAAAGCTGCCGAAGCGTTCCGAAACGCGTATTTTGTCATGTGACTCCTCAATGTTGAAGCGCATGTAAACATTAAGTTGAAAAAATACCAGACATGCAGAAAGGTATAATCGGCAGTTCAACTCATTAAAAATACCTTCTTGAACTAAATTGTAATGCATGTAAATGAACGTACATGTAACTGAAATGTATTTCCTTTGACGTAAATCTTTTTTCTAGACTTAGTAATGAATAAAGAACAAAGTCTGAATATTTAATACATAATATACATTGTACTGAGCACTTGAGCATGGCTTACAACGTCATTTTTTTCACTATTGTAAACATTAAAGTGACATTATGCGCATCTTACTGCACATAGTGTATTTTTGGTGATAGTTTATAGAAGCAATGTTTGGTTGCTGTGCATTTAAATGCGTTAGATTAATGATTATGCCGCATTAGAATTTGAAGTTGGTGCTTTAGATATAAAAAATCGGACTGATAAAATGATAGTTGATTGTGTCGTTTTTGATGTTGGTAGAGATTTTGACAGTGGAAGGGAAGCACACCCCTAATAAAAACCTCCATTTGAAACTCTTCAATTTTAGTGAGCTAGCCTAGGTTGTTAAGCATTGGACTGAAGATCTTTTGAGGTTTTTGGGGGCGTAGGTTCGAATCCAGCCGGAACCAAATTTTTTTTTACTTTTTTCTTCTTTTGTTTTCATTATTTTGCACTTTTCACCATATGTTTTATATTGTTTTTAGACTAAAAAGAAATTAAACATTTTTTACGAATTAGTATTAGCTTATTTGAAGATTTTATTACTTGTAGACACGTCTAAAATTGTCGATGGAGATTTTCAAAATCAAATTATTTTGAATAGAGACGGTAAAACATTGTGAATTTTTGGCATGCTGTTCCCAAAATGTTATAGATAATTTTTAATATACAAAAAGACATGCCCCATTTCTAGAAAATGTTGATTTTTCCTAAAACCTTTGATGTTCAAAATTGAACATGGCCAAAAAAGTACATGAAAATTGTAATACTACCTGATTATTTCATAAAAGTTTTATAAAACTTGTTGATTATATAGTAAATGGTGTGTAATTTCTGAAAGAAAACATAGTTCTTGTTACTCTGATACCAAATCTGTACTAAAGTTTTGAATAATAAATGAAATACATGTATTTTCTTATCTCTTGTGTGATGTCTTTTATAGATAATTCCAAAATGGGGGTAGGGTTATTCAAATTCTTATAACTTTTTTTTTTCACGGTAAAATTCTTTTAAAATTTGTTTTTAAATCCAGAAAATGATACAGATTAAGAAAATTTTAAGCCTATAATGATTTGAATAGGTGCCCATTAGGGGTCTACTACCTTAAATTGACTCTCCCAGTCAAATAAGAAAATCAATATTTGGAAAGTTATTTTTTCATACTGGGAGCGGGAAGAGTTTGGTGTGTATTGGGTTAAAAGCTATTATTTCCTCTACGCTTTTGTATACACACCATTTTCAGCTGGATTTTTACTTGAAAAAAATGCGCATAATGTCACTTTAACACAACATATTTCTTTAATATCGACATGAAAATTAATGATCGATTGCATTCATGGTATAATACATAATATACGCGAAATAATAAAAAAAAAATTCTATTGGTGTTCCATTCATAACACATTGTTTCCCGCCGGGTGTCAAACCCGAACATTCCTATCTAGCCCGTCGACGATAAAACAATCGTATGGTACATGTAACATATAACATAAGATACATCATTAAACAGAAACTGCTTACACATTGATGGGCGACCAGTATCGATCCAGACCAGCCTGCTTGCATGGTCGCAAAGTCCATTATGTTGGTTTTCCCATGACGCGGCTCAATTTTTGTTATTTTATTACACTGAACCATGCAAAACACACGAATGGTAGGTATTTCAAAATGAATGAATCACAGTATATTATTGTAAATAATCATAGTAATCAATCAATAATTTCATTCAACGATAGCTAGGAAACCTGTCTATTGAAACACTGTTGTAAAGGTGGTTTAAACTGTTATGCTACTAGTCTAACTTACTAACAAAAACTTTGTGCATTTTAACAGTCTATTTCGCATGTTCAACTATATTAACAAATGCACACCACGGTGCTTCCCTGAATATGGCAGTTAAAGGGTATATTTCACAATTATCGCTAATAGCGACAGCAATTTAAAAACTGGCTCTTTTTTACTCTTCGTTACTGAAAACATATCGTAACTGCGTGGTAAACCAGAACGACATTCCGTCTGTTATCAGAACCTACATTTTCATTAAATAACCGATGAAATGGCGTTTATAATGCAATGTGGGTAAAGTATTGCCAGTATAAATGGTATACAAGATAAATTGTGATACTACGTATCACAGCGGGCCTAGAAACAAAGCTTTCTTGTAAACATTTTGAAACGGGAGATGCAAATAAACTTTACAGACTTCATAACAGAGACAGAATAAATTTATATTCTAGGTTCGTGTAAAGCAAATACTTGACTATCTGGTTTGTGCATTTACAGTTTAGTAACTCTCATTTCCAGTGTATCATTTATGATTTAAAAAGAAACAAAATCATATTCATGAAAAAGCTTTAGTCTTATGCTCTTTCCGTTTTTTTTTCATTAAATTGTATTTTCATTCAGCGTTAATTAAAACAAAGTTAACGCAGCAATATCATAATATGTTCTACGCTATGTTCCATTAAGGTGATTCGCAGAATATACAATACTATTCCTGCCTCTATCCTCACAAAAACGTTTGCAGTCAAAATGTTTGTAAACAGAACAACGCACATTTCTACGATTACTAAAAGTCTCGTTACCGACGAATTAGTTAACTTTGGCTACCTGTCAGTTTATTGCTGTAGACCAGTCTAATAACACGAAATGTAAGCCAGTCTGATAAAAATAGAAAGTGCATCCCGACAAGTTAGTTAACTTTGGCTACCTTTCACTTTATTGCTCTAGCATGAAATGTCTGATTTAAATGGACTATCAGTGACAGTACAATGATTCTTCCATTCAAAAACAAGTGAAGTGTTATTGTAAAGTTTAAACTATAAAAATCGTGTCATAGTAACGTAATGGACCCACATTACCCGATACCGGAAGATACCGGCATGTTTGACCGATATCGGTTTTTATACTGGCCGAACAATAAAAACTTTTCACTACTTATTAGACGTTACATAAGCATATAAAATAATTTGACGCTTTACATGGATAAAAGATAGAAATATCAATTTTTTGACAATTTTAAAGCTACACAATGAACAGTAATTTAATCCATTCTTTATCGTAACTTCCTAGGCGATTTTCATAACATTTTTGTTCAAAGAACTATACACTACTTCACCTACATGTTACATTTTCCAACCACGTATTAAATATAGCGGGCGGCTGCTGCGGCCCGCAATGAGGTGTGTCACTTTCAACGCGTTTTGATTGGCTACTTATTAAAGTAGTGTATGTCTAAATTGCGTAGTAAGAAACAAACCACTTAAGTGCCATAATGCTGTATCTGTCGAGCGTTTAATAAGTTCTTACAACCTATGCACATTAACTTAGAAAAATTGACTAAATTCTTTTTTATGATAAATTGTCGCATATTTTTCTTATCTTTGAACAATATAAATCTTTGCAATCATACCAACACCAAAACTGTTGATTACTTATGTTACTTTCTATAAATATGAGATGTGATCAATCTCAAGGATTATTTAGAAATGATGAGTAGTTCGGTTTTAAAAGTAGAAACTGCTTTTCTCAGAAACTGGGTACAATAAATGTTAGGATTTGAAAATCCTCACATTTAAAAACGGACCTTATCCTGTTAACTTTGCAAGGCTATAATTCCATTACTAAATATGGTCAACTGACACAATAAAAAGACCAATTTAGTTATGGAAGCCAGAAATAATCGATAATGACTGGGAATACATATCTGAAACTTTTAGGTTAAGTTATAATACTTCAAAAGATTCTATTATTTATGTTTTGGGGTTATTTGGTTCGACAAAAGTTATAGGGATGTCCCTTAAATGTTCTATATATAATAATTATTTAAGACAAGCACTGCATTCCCTTAAAGGCCTCATTTCTGTAAAAATCCAGTTTCTAAATTTTTCGTTGTTAGAAAATACAGAGTTGATTATTTGTGCCAAACAAAATCAAATTCTGACAAGCCTTTTCAGAAAAAAGGAGCATTTTTAAAATTTCACCATCCTATTGGGGCCTCATCTCTGGGGGTATTTCTTTTTTCTGCATCTTACAGTGATACAGAACTGTAAGTTTAACTAAATCAGTACTATAAGTTTCAGAAAACAAAAAAGTTTCTAACAAGAATATTTAAGACAAGCGGTACATCCCCTAAAGGGGCCTCATTTCTAAAAGAAAAAAGCAGGAAGTGTAGGTGGTGGATATTAGAATTAGTTATCATCATATCATTAGAGCCAATTTTGATAACCGGTTTCAGAGGAATAGAATTTTAATCTGTGTATATTGATTATAGAAGAAAATAACAATTAAAGGGCAATAACTCTGGAGATACTTATACAGTCTTGACAAAAGTTGTGCTAGCGCCCCGGCATTATCCTATTGTACACTTATTTTAATTTTCATAAAATTGTATCTATTGGTTCTTGAGTTATGACTCCGAATGGACAGACAGACAACGCCAAAACAATCTCTCCGCCTTTGGGGGGGGGGGGGGGAATTTATGATCCCGAGAGGGAAAGTAGTTTTTAATTGAAAGCAGAGGTTGTCAGTTGAGAACGAACTGAGAACCCTGGTTCTTGTAAGGGACCATAGGGTTTGGGAATAAGTGTGCAAATCGGATGACATACGCTTTCTTCATGAACATGGATGCTCCAGCACACACTTATAAAACAGTTACAGCTTTACTCCTATGATTGACACCCTATGAATTCTTTGATTAATCGCTCGGCACAGACATCGGTCTAGACCGACATTGGGATCAACTATTGTTTTCTATGTGTACACAAATAAACATACAATAAAGCGTTATTGAAATGGAATCACCGGAAAAATAACTTGCATGTCATAAATAGGGAGTAGTTTGAAAGAATGAAAAGTCGTATTGATTATATCGTGGTTAGAAAATTTAGCGCCGTTAAGAATTTCTACTTAAACATCCCTTAGGTTTATATATTATACCGTAGTAATTGGGTTATGACACGAATTCTCAAATAGTACGAGATGTTGAGGCAGCGGAAAGTTCAGTTCTTAAATACAACGCGTTGCAGTTGGCTTTGCCCGTTTGCTATTTTAGCAATCAATACAATTACAATCTTACGTCACACAAAGGCGAATCTGAAACTATTAATAGAGCATGTAGATATCGGTTAACTCCTCCCCTCCGTTCTTTCATTGAAAAGGTCAAATAGGGGCGCATGCGATCAGTCTTTATTTGATTCTAACGTCACGTTCCGAACGTGGAAAGAAAAAATTAAAGTCATAACAGAAGAAGTACCGGATAAAGTATATATTAAAGTGCCATTTGGTAAATGGCAGAGCCAGGTGTACACTAATTGATGAAACTTTCCAAAAACTTTATGAAATAGACTATGGGAGTTTTATTGCGTCCCTCAACGAATAGCCCAACTAATTGCACGCAAGTGCTTTTTGCTACATACGATGGCCGCCCTTCACAAAGGCAGACTAGGTGTAATATCAGTTTGTAAAATTTTTCTGTCTTGCAGTCGAAATATTGAGGCTACTCCACGAGGTAATGCATGTATATACAAATAAAAATAAAACACATTAACAGTGCACTTTTTAAAGTAAGCAAGATTAAAATGTTATCCCAATACAGCAAATAGATCTAAAATGTCTGGGCTAGGTAAAACAGGACTTTCGTACAATATTTATTTGTTTTTATGTTTCCCCTCAACATTTCCGCTAGCCTGCGGACAACCGGGACCCGAGACAGAAAAGCCGCTTGTCTGACAGCAGAAAGTCTCGTGTCAGACATGTCGGACCCTATCTGTACTATGGGTTGGACATATATATCAGCACTCCAATAGCCTAATTAATTTGGCGTTTCAGTGTGACCCCTTTCACAGATCTGATATATTGTTTTCTTTATCATTCGTCGGATGTTTCTTTTTCAAAATGTGACAAAAACCGAAATAATCGTCATTAATCTACTGTTCTGACTGTCATGTCTGTCGTTTCGGCCGAAGTAACTACACCCCTGTTCATTGATTTGTATTTTTTTCTTAAACTCAACGCCCCGACCGCACTCCGAAAATTGAAGGGCTTTTAAAGTAAAAACACTGTTCACAAGGGAAAATTGCCGAGTTCACTGTCGACCGTAGAGAGGAAATTTGGTTATGATAATACAACGTCCGTACAAGTAAAGGTTTTGGCAGATGCACTGAATATGTCAGTACGTACAGTAAGGCATTAGATACTTAGTATGTCAGTAGACTTCCTTACCTATGGCATGACCTCGCTTTTGTGGCGACGCTCTGCGAAATAAAGGAGTTCCAGTACTGCCGGAAAAAAACAACATATTTTTCACGCTGCGAAATCAGTTATATTGATAATTTCGTCAATTTAATTACTTTCGTTGACATTTTGTTTGAATTCCACTTGACAAGGCGAGTTGAGAAACAGACTGAAAAACGCATTTTATGAAAAATGCATCACAATATATTTTTGTTCACCAGACGTCATTATGAATTATGTAGGATAACATGTTACTGCAATGGAATTCCGGTGTGTAAAGTTCCGCGAACATAATTTACATGTATACTAATTCATAAACTTACGGTCTACACTTATAACAAATGCAATGATACCGTAGCTCAATCGCTGTGATTTAAAGAGTATATATTAATCAACATTTTAAATAAAACAGAAGATCTATATAATTTCTCTCGAAGTCACTCCAAAATACGCAAAGAAACCTATATTTGAAATTAATAAATACTGTTTGTCACTTGCAATAAAAAATACACATGAAATTTACCATGCGGGTTTTTGGGCGGCGCAAATTGACGACGTGAGAAAGAAGCTGGACGCTCGCACCTAAATGTCCTTAAATGGGGAGGAGTTAACCTATAAACTAGCTCAATAATAGTTTCAAAATTGCGCTATGAGTGACGTAAGATTATAACTGTATCGATTGCCAAGATAGCGAACTGCAACGCGTTGTATACTGTGAAAATTGATCGTATGACATCATTTATCCTTGTAATTTGTTTTAATGTCTGAATTAGAAAAAAAACTTGTTCATGGATTGAAACTTTTTATGATAATTGATTAAAAGGTTTCAAATTAAGGTAATGGAAAAAAAAAGAAGGAGAAACTCTTTGCCATATTTCAAGATACTCGCCTTAAAAGTGGTGGTGATAAAAAGTAATTGATTAAAACTGGGTCAACTTAGATTTATAAAAATTGAGCCCAAAAGAAGGTAAAGCTTGTCAGCAACTCAGGAAATCACCATGATACCATGTCAGCATGTTTGCTCTTTCTTGTTTTACATTATGAACTGAGTGTTCAGGGTTCAAAGTGGACCATGAGGTCAAAAGGATATTTAAACAATGTAATCTGTCTAACAACTCTTATGAAGAATGAAGAATATTATTTGTTCTGATATATATTTCAAAAGCTAGATACAATATTGTTTTAGTGATTAGTAGGTTCTGCCGAATAAAAGGTTTCCACAAATGCAGAAATGATATAAAACTATTTTTTTATCGAAGATAACCTTTCCTCTTCTTGTTAATAGTTTAAGCCAGGCAAGCCGGGAATACTTGGTCAAGTGCACGTTGATACGATTAATCTCGTCTGGGAACCGCCGATACAACTCTATGAAGATCATCACTACCAGCTGCGATTTAAAGACGTAAAAGAAAATAGCAAATGGAAATTCCACCCTGAACTGACAGCAAGTAGCTCGATCAGTCTGCACAACCTTAAGTCCGACACACAATATGTGTTCCAAGTGAGGATGGTTAATGACGAGATAGAAGGCCCTTACAGTGATGTAAGCGACACAGTTGAAACTATCCAGTCAGCAGCTCAACGCCTTATGAGCTTTATGTATGCTGTCGAGAAACCAGACATAAATATTGCTTTAAAGAAACTTCCGTTACAAGAAAACAGAAAAACTAGGAACGAACAAGCGAAAACGAGAAAGTTGTTCATAGGTAAGAACAAAATTTTAACCGTTTAAGAACTTTTAACATATAGTAAATTCTCGATCCAGTTGGTTAAAAAAGCTTGGCATGTAGATAGATGGTATTATGCACATTATTAAGTATTGTTGAACAGGATTTGTGCGTGCGGTTACATCAGAAATGGTAAACATATTTTTAAAAATATCTATTAAATTCTGGATCCTGCAGTAGCTTAGGTACTTATTTATGTAGGTCTATTAAATTAGGTGAGTAAATAAATGTCACTAAGGAAGGTATCCTTATCAATAAATTGATCTATCTGGATAAAAATGTGATTGTTGGCTACAGAAATATTGAAAATCAATTGAAACAAGAGCTGTTTGTAAAACACGTATGCCCCCCTTGATGCAAAATTTGTACTATGGAAGGAACAGTTTTTAAAGTAAAAGTCAGTGTGAAGTTCATGAAAACGGCATCTGTAGAAATTGTAGAATAAAAACAAATTAAAAAGAAAATAAACAGTCATCTCCATAGATCAATATTAGAATTTAACATTGATTTTGAAAACTGAAAAAAAATCGAAAAGAAAAAATATATTTTTAGTAACGGTGATAATCCCCCCCCCCCCAACCACCTTGAACAAAAATGAAATTCTTTTTCTTTTACAGCTTAAATCAATATAAAAAATTAAAAGAAAAAATAATTAAATACCATCATCTCCATGCAAGCTACCTACACACCAAGTCTCATTGCAATTGGTGACTCCTAACTCATGTTATTAAGCGAAGACCATTGCTCTTTTTTTAGTAACTGACCTTGATCCTAGTGACCCAAAATGCAATCCAAGCTTCCTCTCCCCGCAAACTACCTAAAAACCAAATTTCATTGCAATTGGTCACTCCTAACTTAAGTTATTGAGCGGAAACCATTCTACAATTCCGGGTCACTGTGACCTTGACCTTTGACCTAATAATCTCAAAACTGTTAGGGGTTCTCTACCGGTTATGACCAACCTCCACATCAAGTTTCAAGATGTAAGGCCCAAGCGTTCTCGAGTTATCGTTCGGAAACTGTTTTACAAATACGGGTCACCGTGACCTTGAAGTTTGACTTACTCAAAATCGGGGTCATGACAAACCTCCACATCAAGTTTGAAGATGCTAGGTCCAAGTATTTTCAAGTTTTCATCCGGAAATCGTTTTACTATTCCGGGTCACTGTGACCTTGACCTTTGACATAAACG
Source organism: Saxidomus purpurata (assembly GCA_022818135.1). Lineage (NCBI taxonomy): Eukaryota > Metazoa > Mollusca > Bivalvia > Venerida > Veneridae > Saxidomus > Saxidomus purpurata. The sequence continues at coordinate 55,749,732 of JAFMSR010000001.1, forward strand.
ATAGGAGTCCTCTGCTGGTCATGATCAACCTCCACATCAAGTTTCAGGATCATATGCCCAAGCGTTCTTGAGTTATCATCGGGAAGGCAATTGGTAGACGAACATACGGACAGACATGCCGACATACCGACCGATCGACATCTGCAAATCAATATGCCCCTCTTCTTTGGAGGGGGCATAAATATTAAATATGAATACATCATTATGGTTGGTCCTCTTGGACAGATCAGTTTTTAGTATTTGTAATATTTATTATGTTTACAGTCACTTGTTTCTATTTTACTTTAATAAAGAAAATACTTCTAGTGACAAGGCTTTTAACTGGTTGTTGACTTCTTCATTCTTTGCAATACTTCAGTTCATGTTCGACAAAATATGTCTTCTATGAAACCGTAAATAGTGTATGTAACAGAAAGGATACAGGGTAAGCAAGTTCATTGCATGGATACTGATAGAACAGTTTATTTATCTTAAGAAGGTTATATTTGACCCAGGTCAGTATGCTACTCATTTATATCTTTTATAATAATTATATAAATAACATTTACACTTCATAAATTAAAATATTAAAAAGACATGTATGCTTCGGATACACATCGGGATCGACCTGTGTCAGATTTATGCAAGGCGTTCTGTTCCGATGAAAAACTAAACACCAAAACTGGGAATTACAAATGTCTTTATCTGATTCTAGAACTAAATAGCGTGTTTCATTTTCACTTTTGAGATCTTTTGCATCATTTATTCCACCGTTTGCAGATATTTAAGCGTAACATTAGTATTTGAATGTATTATTTCGTATTATTTAAGGGGATGCTACAAAAACACATTCCAGAGAGAGAACGATAATGCTTGTTGGTGCAACCGGAACCGGAAAGAGTACATTAGTTGATGGCATGATTAATTACATACTTGGCGTAAATTGGAATGACCCTTACAGACTGACTCTCGTTGATCTGGAGGATGAAGAAATGGACAGAGGTGTAGATCAGGTAACAACCACTTTTCAAAAACTTTACTCGATATGTCAAATCTTTATTCAAATGGATGGTTCCAGCGTTTACAATAATATTTAGATTAATTCGCTGGATTATCCAATGGCCACATTGGGACATCACGTGTCTGATGGTTGACGTGGTTTGCATAAAAGAACACGTGGGTTTGTTTATGATACTGTTTGTGAGTAGTTGACCTAGCCATGAAAAGAAAGTAATCCCTTAACAATAGGATTAGGAAGGCTTTAAAGTTAATCGTAGAATACTGGAACGGTCCATTATAATCAGGCATATGCAGAAAATCAGACTCGCTTTGTCCGTCGGTCCGTCCGTCACACAAACTTAACGTTGGCTATAACTTTGTCATTTCTTAAGATTTCTTCATCAAACTTTACAATTGTAAATTGCTTATGACAAAAGGGTCATGATACCGCCAAATTTTGTAGGTCAAGGTCATATTTGACAGAGTTATGCCCCTTTTTTGTACTTATTTTTTGTCACGAAAACTTAACGTTGGCTATAATTTTGTCATTTCTTAAGATTTCTTTATCAAACTTTACAACTGTATTGCTTATGACATTAGGGTCGTGATGCCGCCAAATTTTGTAGGTCAAGGTCATATTTGACAGAGTTATGCCCCTTTTTATACTTAGATTTTTGCTATTACTTATGTCAAAAGTGTTGTGATGCCGCCAAATTTTGTAGGTGAAGGTCATATGTGACAGAGTTACGCCCCTTTTTATACTTAGATTTTGTCACGAAAACTTAATGATGGCTATAACTTCTTAATATTTCTTCACCAAACTTTCAAATTGTATTGCTTATGACATAAGCGTCATGATGCCGCCAAATTTTGTTGGTCAAGGTCATATTTGACAGAGTTATGCCCCTTTTTTGTACTTAGATTTTGTCACAAAATTATTGGTTATTCTCACAAAGCGTAAGAGGGCGACACAAGTGTTCTACTGAACACCCATCTAGTTCTATTTAGAAAAGGAAAGACCTAAATTTCTGTGACACTCTTAATAGAACATGCCTTACACCTTAATCCATTATATTTCTCTTTTTCATCTCCAAAATCTTCGCAAAGTTGCTAAATAAAACACGAAACATCCAATATGGCCAATACAATTATCCAAGCAGCTGTATTTATATAAGCTTTTAAAGGATTTGTTTACAAATCCTTACATAACTAGCTTCTGTTTTTATCATTGTTTAATGTTTGCATGTAAGACTCATACACTCTGTTCAAACTACAAAATGTATTTATGTTGAAATAAATACTGTTTAAACTTAGTCAATAAATCAAACCATTTTTTTTCTTACATTTGCTGATTACGGGTTTGAATCGGAAACTTCGTACTTTTTCAAATAAAAACGAATTTATTTCTAAAGAAATACTGAAAATAAGTAAACTGATAGGCTAGAGGTATAATCAAAACTTTATGTATAGGTTATAGGTCTATATTACAGGAATAAACAAATTTATTGCGAGGGAGCGTTAGCGAACCGATGCAATAAGTTTTTTTATTTCTGTAATATGGACCTATAACCGGCTTACAGTTTTCCCATATACAGACAATTTTGTATTGAAATATATAGAGATTTAGGGCGGAGCTTAGCTCTGTGATGTCACAGTCTTACTTATTGGAAAAATAGTGAAATATTATTTTCATATTGGAAATATTGAGTCAATATGGAGAATACAATTAGCTTTTTTGAATTAAATAGGGGCACTTGATTGGATTGGAAAGTAGGGCAAACTGTAAATGGTCTTAAAGTATCTGTTGCATACATGATGGAGCACGCATTAAGATACATTGGAAAAAGGAAGAGAAAAGTGAAAAATATTTTTAAAGAATAGAATTATAAGCACAATGATCTAGAACTGGACATTGCAATAGTAAAATGTAATTGAAATATGAAATGAAATCTATGCGAAAATTTCGCGAATTTTGAAACCACAGTATAAATATTTGTTTGATGCTTTCATAACGGGATGAGATAAAAAAAAAACACAGTGTTTAGTCGATATAGTTTCCACGGCGTGCGTAATTGAGCGAAATGTAATTGTATGTATGGCTCTTTCAAATCTACCATTTACGGGCTCAACAAGGAAATTATTACTAGTATGCTGTAGTATCCTGTTCTTTGACGTATTCTTTCACTGGCCAAGTACTTATTCGTTGTGTTTTGTTACTATAGTAACATAATGGTTACAAAAGTAACGAGTTCCTACATACCTAAGTATCGAAATGTTCTTCATTCTGACAGCCAAAGGTATGATACATTTATATCGATATTTTTTTCAGGCCGTCTCACAGACACAATGGATTACATGTTATACCATTAATCCCTTACTAGGCAGCCGCCTAGATTATACTCTAAACATCATTGATACTCCAGGGTTTGGAGATACTCGTGGAATCGACCGTGACAAGGAAATCATTGAGCAAATTAGAACCCTGTTTTCCAGAGACGACGAAAAAGGCGTTCTTTTCATCGACGCTGTCTGCTTTCTTATCAAAGCACCTGATGCTAGGTTAACTCCAACGCAGATGTACATTTTCAACGCGATCATGTCACTCTTTGGACAAGACATAGAAAACAATTTCTGCATGCTTGTAACTTTTGCTGATGGGAAACGTCCTCCAGTGTTGTCAGCTTTAAAAGCTGCAAATTTGCCACACGAACAGTTCTTTCCTTTTAATAACTCTGGTCTTTTTGCAGATAACTTGGGTGAAAATGTCTCTAGTTTCTCACCTATGTTTTGGGATATGGGTTGCAAGAGCTTCCAGATGTTTTTTGAAAAGCTTAAAACAATGGAAACAAAAAGCCTGAGACAAACAAGAGATGTTCTTCAGCAGCGAGAGGTTATAGAAATAACTATGGAGAATCTTCTTCCAAAGTTGGATGCTGGCCTAAGTAAAGTAGAAGAGATGCGCATTGAGATCAGAATACTTGAAGATTTCAAGACACAAATTGAAGAAAATAGTGACTTTACATATACTGTATCTGAAACAGAACAAAAGCAATTAGACTTACCAAAAGGGCACCACGTCACCAACTGCCTTAATTGCCATATAACGTGCCACAAAGACTGTTGTATTCCTAATGACGAAGATAAAAGGGGTTGTTGGGCAATGGATCGAAACGGTTACTGCACCCAATGCCCAGACAAATGTTTCTGGAACATACACAGAAATACACCATACATATTTGAATACGTCACTGTACAGAAACAAAAGACGTACACTGAAAAGCTAGAAAAGTACCGCCGTGCAGAAGGTGAAAAAATGACACGACAGAAAGTAGTAGAACGAATGCATGACGAGCTTTTTGACCTCGAAGATGACATTCTGGACCTGATGGAACAAATAAACACATGTAACAACATTCTTAGACAAATAGCACTCAGACCCGACCCACTGAGTATTGTAGAGCACATTGATTTGCTTATAGAAAGCGAAAGACTTGAGAAGCGTGCAGGTTTTCAAGCCCGCATCTCATCCCTCAGACAATGTCGCAAAAAGGCAACTGTTGGAGACGACGTAGATCGCTTCAGAACGAGTCTAACCGACACGACAAAAATAATCACTGTGCAAGTCAACTTGCCAAAAAAGGCAGAGAAAAAGAGAAGAAGGGGGACATTCAACTTTTTCAGACCAGTCCTGAATTACTTTCAGAAGTAATTTGGACTGTTCTTTATCACGAATTACTTTTATTGTACAGAAATAGTACAAACATGTATATGAATTATGATACAAGAACAGACTGATAGAAGAAGACTTCTGGTATAAACAAGAATGATCGATAATCCGAAGAATGAAGAAAGACACTGTAAATAATATTTTCAATTTGTCTACTTAATTATGAACATCTTGTAAACCATTTATCCAGTCTTAACCATACCTAGTGCATAATCTATTTCTAATATCAGTCACATTTTGGAGTTCAACGTTTAACACTCTCTACGCTGTAATTGGTTGATCGTTTGCTAGTACCATTGCAGTTAAGGTTTGATTGACAACAAGCGTAGTGGGTTAATTGTGTTACCGTTTGAAACTCTTTCGTTAATTGCATTGCGGTATGAAAGTATAGAAGACCAACCTATTTTATTACTTTGAATAGTATTCTACATGGTCTAGGTCTAATTGAGAAGTTACGTGCGAATGAAAGTTGAAAGTTGAGGAATAAAATCAAGCATTCCATTGATCATTTACTGTTACATAGTGAATACTTACTAGTCATGAACGAGAAATGCAAGTATAAAAACAGTTATAATTGAGGATAAATTTTATAATGGTGACACATCAAAATGGAAAGAGACTAGTTTTCGTTTTAATAACTGTTGACCATTCATGTAACTGAACGTATTATGACTCAATAATTATGATGTTTGATTTTACTACCCTAGATAATGTAATGGTTGGCTTTCTTAACGATTCTTTCCAAGATAGAGCATGTTAAATGTTTAGAAAAACAAAAGGTCAAAACAAAGAAGATAGTAGTATCGTTTAACCGAAACTTAACTTTTAAATATTACGAACTTAACAAATACATGTATATTATCAATTAAAGTTAAATGATTGTTGCTCGATAATGTGTAACTACCATGTTATTTTTGATCAGCATTTTCAATGTAAATCAACTTGTTTCTTTTTATGTAGCTACTGTTGAAACATGCATGGTCAAGATGGTAATTAAAATAGATAGACGTAATGGAAGAATATTAATTTTGTGTTGTATAGTTTCAAATACTTCGGAGTCCTATGTTGTTCCGGTTTATTGTGTCTGTTTGTTGTGTCTTTGGTGTTCATTGCTGCAGGGGAGTTTTCATAAAATTCAACGATGCCCATGCTCTTCACCATATTTCTTTTATAATTATACTCAGACAACTAGTGTGTAGTTTGACTAGTAAATGTTTTCAAATTTGTTTTCAGAGAAAGTTTTTAAAGCATGAAGATATTTGTGTCATTAGGACTTTAAATTATACGAATATTGTCGTTTTGTAACTTGATGTATTAGCTATGTAGTCTTTATACTTGTCAAAACTGTGACGTGTAATGCGAAGTTCAGTTGACAGAAAGACGCAGTTCTTTTGACTGCTTTTGGCATAAGATAGACACAAACGTGTACTTTTATTACACCCACTTCAACCACTTGGTTGTTTACGTATAGTTTGTTCCTTTATTGCTCAGTACACATTTTATCGCCTTGAGATGTACTCCATCCGTCATTCCATGACAATGTGTATCCGCTCAATATCCGCTCAATATCTCCTAAACCCTTGCAAGATTTTCATGAATCTCAAATATTCACCTCATGGAGGCGACATGCAGTCACAACTTTAAGTCAAAGGTTGGAACCTTGTATTTCGTGTCCGATCCATACCTCCTTAATGCCTTGAAGGATTTTTGCATTTAGCTGGGTTAAAATGTGCACTTCATCGCGAAGATACGTGAACCCATGTTCCAACTGCGCCGCATAAATGTCAAAGTCGCAACGCAAGGTCAGCCCTTGGATTTTGTATCGTCTCTACATCTCCTAAACACCTCAAAATACAGGGTTCATTGTTTTTTGTGCCCGCCCCATATCTCCTAAAATGTCCATGAGAACTTGAGCAGATCTTATCGAGCTGGTTTGCAGAAACCATGACCAAACTCATTAGGTCAATGTCTAACTTAGAAGTCAGTCCTTGAATTTTGTGTAGCCTCTACATTTCCTAAACATCTCTAAAATACAGGGTTCATTGTTTTGTCGTGTCCGCTTCATATCTCCTAAACTGCATAACTATTTCCATGAGAACTTCGGAACGAGTATATCACGTTCCAACTCACCAGGCCAATGTCACTCTTAGGAGTCGAGGATCGCCTTTGAACGTTTTTCAAGAAACTTCTATCAAATATTCATCCCATCAAACCCCGTCGTTCCAACGGCACCAGCACATGGTAACATTTCGGGGTCTTTGTCATCTTTTCAACATTTCAGACTGACTTATTATGAGAACGTCTGTTAAATGGTCCATTAAAAATATACACATTTCAGCTATATGAAATGGTTTTGTCAATATTAAATGTAAAACGATGTTTAAATGTTATGTTATAATTGTTTTTTTGCTTAAATGTTACGTTATAATTGCTTTGTATTAAAACTTTATGTTACAGTTGCTTTGACAGTTAATATCAGTTACGTTGTAATATGCAACATTTCATTTTTAGCTCGACTTTTCGAAGAAAAGAGGAGGTATTATACTCGCCTCGGCGTCGGCGTTGGTGTCACACCTTGGTTAAGTTTTTCGTATCATTAACCTTAAAGTATTAGTTTAAAACTATATTGTAGTATTCAGGGATATCAAACAATTAAGTTTGATAACTCTTAACTTAATATCTTGCTACGTGTGGCCCTTGCTTTTACAGATCCTTGTTTTGCCTTTTACTGCCAAAGTTTTGTTTTATTGGCAAGCACTTGGAAAAGTCGAGCGCGCTGTCCTACTGAGGGTTTCTGTTATACGCCCGAAGTGGCGTGTTATGTTATGGTGCTGGTCGTCCGTCTTACCGTACATACCCAGTAGAAATTAGGTGGTTAGGGTTTGAATTAAACCTAACATATTGATATTGCTTGGGTTATACATGTAACGTTGCCTGGGGGCCTCAACAAAGTTTGTTCACATGCGGAGGGGTCACACCATGCCCATGGAATTACAGGGTAAAACCCAGATGTTCAATAACTCGAGAACAATTGGGCATAGGATGCTCAGACTTCATGGACATGTTCATCTTATCCAGTAGGTGACCTCTATCATATTAGGTCGCTGGATCAAAGGTCAAGGTCAGATCTATTATTTTCATTAACTAGAGAAACATTCACCTATGATTTTCAAACTAGATAAGAGATGTTGGTCTTGACCAGGAGACTACCCTAGACATTGGATGACATTGACCTTCTGACCTACTTTCCTCTTTTTGAATGTACATCAATGAAACTTGAACCTGCTGTACAGTTTTGGCTATATATTTCAACTTTGACCTTGTCTTACTTTGACCTTTGTCCTAGTTTTTGTTTTTCAATGTAGACTATTTGTGCAGTTTTGCAAACCAGTTTTCCAGTATCCCTTTAACTGACTTTTTGACCTACTTTCTTGTTTACTAAGTGCAATGATACTCAGGTGAGCGATATAGGGCCACCATGGCCCCCTTCTTTAGAAATTCAGCTTTATATAGGTTGTTATGTGTATTCGTGAATGCTGTGTATGTTGGTGGTTGGGAATTGTTTTATTTACTCTTACTTGATGACAGTCTTAAAAATTACATGTACTTGTAATAGAAACTGGTGTATTTCCATTTTCCGGTTTGGAATGCTTTGGAATTTTTTGTGGGGACGGAAGCCCAACCTTTGTAAGGAAAGGCTTACCTTTAGACGGAAAGTATTTCGTAAAGGTCAGATTTCAAGTACTGAATATTCTGTGTGATCTTTATTTTGAATTTACTAGACGCTCTTAGATTTACTGTGTCGCTGTTAATGCATGTGGTACTTTTTAACCAGGTTTTCCGAAGGAAAAATCTTGGTTATTAGATTGAGGTACGTCGGCGGGCGGGCGCGCGCGCGGGCGTAAACAATTTCTTCTGTGCGCAACTCCTCCTACATTTCTCAACGGATTTCAACCAAACTTTCACAGAAGTATTGTCATGAAGTGCCCTGGCGCATATTGTCAGGGTTTTGTGATTTGGTCATTGTTGACCTAATTATGGCCCTTTGTTTTTTTTACATATGTTATTCTTCTGTGCGCAACTCCTTCTACACTTCTCAAGGGATTTCAACCAAACTTTCACAGAATTATTGTCACCAAGTGCCCTGGCGCATATTGTCGGGGCTTTGTGATTTGATCATTTTTGACCTAATTATGGGCCTTTGTTTTTTTCCACATAATGTAATATATATAGAGAAATACTCTTCTGTGTGCAACTCCTACGTTTCTCAAGGGATTTCAACCAAACTTTCACAGAACTATAATTGTGAACTAAAGAATTTTGAATATATGATGTTCTGCCCCTGGTCGTCCGTCCGTCCGTCCGTTAGCAATTTTGTGTCTCCTTATTTAAGTATATATAAAAGGGAGAATACTCTGTTATTATAAAAGGGAGAATAATCTGTTATTACTGTCTATTTTTAGAATAGATTACCAGTCCTGTATACTTTGGAGTATTCTGTTACAGTAAGATGACAAAATTTCTCATGAGACCAGCGGTTCAAACCCCACACAGAGCAATTTTTTTCTTTCTTTTTTTTAAAATAATTTTTGCTTGAATTATGGCCCTTTGCTTTTTTCCACATATGTTATATATAGAAGAATACTGTCACGTGCCCACTTCCTCCTACATTTCTCAAGATATTTAAACCAAACTCTCGCAGAACTGTTGTCATCAAGTGCCCTCGTGCATATTGTCTGGGTTTTGTGTTTGGATCAATTTTGCCTGAATTATGGCCCTTTGCTTTTTTTACACATGTAATATATAGAAGAAGACCTTTGTTTCTTTTTCACATTATGTATATCTACTGACTTTAAAACACATTTGCGCTCGGCCAGCAGACTGGAAAATGAAAACCTGGTTTTGTGACAATTTCCTGTCACTTGTTATTGAATTTTCTGATGGAATTTATCTTTCGTATATGTCACTGTTAATATATATGATTAAGTTACATAAACTACGTTTGTCATCGGATAGCAAGAAACTAGACTGTCAATATCATTTTTATAGCTTTTTCTGAAATACTGTATCCCCGCAAATGGAGATTAAAGTTGTATTAACTATGAAGAAGTCATAACACGGTTGGTTGATCGATCTGTCTGTTGCAAAAAAGGTTTGTTTTGCGAAACGCTTCAACAATTTTACTTGTATCTCAAAAAATAAAAAGATTCGCTTTAAGTCTAGACATTCTCTACATTTTAGTCAGGTAGATCACCTGAAGTACCTACTTAAGTGTTAGGTATTACCGGTCTCATAACCGGTCATTTGCTGAATAACAGAAGAGACTCCAATTGTCTTAGAATTAATTGTGACCAGTTAAAGTCTTGCCAACCGTCGGTTAAAGATCACAGTTACATTTCCCGTTATTGCCATGAAAAGTACGTTAAGTACTATGTTCATATTCAGGGTCAATACTTTCCGCATCAAGGTCACAGAATTCTCAAAACTAAAAACATTTTCGGCTTAATCACTGAAACGCTTTTAATTTATAAGCCATTTTCTATGAATTTTGTAAGATGTGAAAGCACTTTTTGCTTCTTCGGTCCGTAGTCATATATTTTGATATTTTTTCGTTTCGGGGTTATGTATCACCTGCCGTTAGAGTTCTGTAGTTTGAAATTTTCTGTTGACAGATGTGGTCATTCCATACATGTATAATTAAAATTTCTTTTGAATGATGTTATGTAGACATTTTCTTTTTGTTCCTTGTTCTTTGTAGATTTGTGGTTTGCATTCCTATAATATATTCAAACTAGCTGACTTACTAGTACTATACTCGACGTTAAACGCGTGATGACAATGATGCATACACTTTGGCATAATGGTAGTGTAGGGGATACAAAGTTATTAACTCAAGTTTTTAGAAAACATGTGCGTGTTGCATGATTAAGTTAACCTGACATAACTTTAGACAATGCATATAAAGTTGATTAAAGTTTTAACTGGGTCCAGTGTTTGATAAAGTATAGAAGTATTTTGTCACATTAATGAAACTCTTAATTCATACGTCGTATAAAGCTTTCATTTTTAGCTCGACTTTTCGAAGAAAAGGGGAGCTATCCTACTCGCCCCGGCGTCGTCGTTGGTGTCACACCTTGGTTAAGTTTTTCGTACCACCCCTATTTATTTCAAAACTATTATAGGTATGGCTTTGAAACTTACCATACTTGTTTATCATTATAACCTCCATCTACAGACAAGAGTACATAACTCTGTCAAGGTTTTTGACAGAATTATGGCCCTTTTTTTACTTAGAAAGTGTATTGAGCTTGGGTAAAATCCACTTATTGCCTTAACCTTTTGAGATATTGCTTTGAAACTTTGAATGCTTGTTAACATCATTACCCCAATCTGTAGGCAAGAGAAGGTAACTCTGTCAGGGATTTGTTTTAAAAATTAAGGCCCTTTATCGACTTAGAATCTTGGTTAAGTTTTTCGCACCAGTCCACTTTTTGACTAATTGAGATATTAATTTGAAAGTTGGAATACTTGTAAACCATCATGATCCCCAAACATGGGCAGGAGATGGTAATTCTGTTAAAGATTTTATTTGAATTATGGCCCCTTTTGACTTAGAAACTCAGTTAAAATTATTATGCATTCTTGTCCTCTTGTTTACTTAAACCATTTGAGATATTACTTTGAAAGTTGAAGTACTTATGTACCATCATGAGACCTATTTGTAAGCAAGAGAAGATAACTCTGTGAAAACGTTTCTTGATTTGTACTTAGAAATTCCTATTCAAAGTCTTGTGTGCCCTTAACTGTCAATGTTTTGTTTTATTGGCAAGCAAAAAAAGGTCGAGCGCGCTGTCCTACTGACAGCTCTTGTTTCTAATATAAAGTAGTTAAGAAATTTTGAATCAACTATTTTGATGTCATGTATGTTCAATAAATATTAACCTACCACTAAAATTGACATTTGTGACCAGATCACCATTTTCCTACGTCTGATATGTTAAAAATGTGCGAGTTTGTTCTTAGTGAGCATAAGATAGTATGGAATTGTAAAATGTCATATAAAAGGTCTTATACATCGGTATGTTAACCGTTTTACAAATTAATTTTTAACTCGCAAGGTGTTTATTCTGTAGTGTATTATCTAGTTTGACTTCTAATATTATCAACATTTACAAAAAATCCAAAAGATTGTACTCTTACATAAGAGTATATAGAATAAGAAAGAACGATGGTTACATTGACTTTTACGTAACATAAGGTTAACTTTTGCGAATTGTACAATATGGTATACTACTCTCCATGTAATAATAACTATGCAAACTGTACCATGTAGTTTGGCTAATAAATCAGCTTGCTTGTTTATGTGTGACTTGTAAATGAATGCCTCTGAAAAAGCTCCACTGAGAGTATACACGTATCTCAAAATATTCGGAGAGGTGGTGTAGAGGTTAAGGTGTCTGCTGCTCATATCGGAGGTTGCGGGTTCGACCTCAATGGGGTCACGACCGTACCTCCTCATATGACACTTTAGTACACTTTTATTGAACACTTTGAAGTATCACGTGATATATTTTGTAAATATGATAGTCATATACCTAACCTAAACGGCATCCCGAGGCACTAAGGCAAAATTATCGAGATAAACGTGTAATCTATTTCATTAATATTTTCCGGAAGTTTTAGAGTACCAGTATGTTGATAATGTTTTCAGAAAACTTCAAATTATGTAGATAATGTTTGGAGTTCTCTGAAAGCTATCTCGAGACAGAAATATGCCACCATCGGGCAGTGCTAACAAAATGCTTACAAACATTTCCTACTAAATTTTAGACAAGCAAGATATGCTTAAGACAGCTATGACATTGAACTTTACATGTAAGAACGGACAGATATGTGAACTGTAGGGTTCTTCTAACAAAGACAGGACTCTTGTTATTTTTCATAAGAATGTCAGTTTTTTTTTCTAGTAAATACATTGTCAACAGGAGAATGTAGTAACATCATCTACAATATGTTCATAACTTGGCTTCTGATTATTTTAGGTAAAGGTCATGGTCAAACTAAGTATAATACAATAGCAGAATGCTTCGTGAACCTCTCTTTATTAAAACACCAGTCCCGTACCTTTTACTTCGTTTGCCTAAGCACGGAAAGAGATTGCATTCATCATGACACCCACAACTTCAAGTCAGTCAGGTAAATGTCAAGAACTTCCACATGTCTATTTCACCGCTGAGTTATATATATACATGTATTTTACTTTACTTTAGCGTATATTGCAGATGATTACGCACACACAAAGGATCTTGGAATGTGCTTCGATTTATTAACAATGGTCCAAATGTCAACATGTAAAACTGTTTTGCCAAGCTGTATGTCTATACAGGCGATATATTTTCGTCGGGCCAGGCTGTAATGTCATTTGTCAGCGCCTTCTCTTTGTTAATTATTCTATCCATCTCGCCGTTGAATAAGCCAAATATACCACCTGCAATAAAGAGCAAAAGTGAAGGAGGTACACTCTACAAATAATGTCAAATGGAATAATGTGTACATGAACTATACATTGGTATATATATATAGTTTCTATGAAATCTGAATGAGAATACAACGTAATGTAATTAATTAGTAGATGTTACATAATAAGTGATCTTGATTTATCTCAAGGCGTATAGATACCAGTTTATAATTATGTAAATACAAGAATTACCTGTGTGTATAAACAGTATTCTTTTTCCCTTGAATCTTGAAGGATTAGCGGCCAGTTCTCCGACCAGTCCCATGGCCCCTTTTCCTGTATAGTAGGGGTCAAGTAATATTCCAGTAGTAGAGCTTACCTCTGTTATGAAGCCTTAAATCAAAATCTCAAAAATATGAAAAAGGATGTAAGTTCACTACACCGTCAATCACCATCAGCCTGACATAAGAGAGAATAATAACCCCTCCCGCTTACACTCACATGGAAAGTTTCACATGAAAAGTTTCCATAAACATAATTACATAATTGCTGAAATGAAAGAATCGTAAGATACAAATGTAATTGAATGACCACTGGACAGTCTCGTTTATTTCGCATTTACTTCATAAAACATACTAGAAGTCTCATTTACTTCTCACTTCACAGAATGTACCAGTAGTCTCATTTACTTCTCACTTACTTCATAGAATATACTACAGCAGAAGTCGACATCTCGGTGTTTTTGTACATTACGCTGACCGATTCACACCGTACCCGAAAAGAGATAAACAATAAGGTCTTACTTAGTACTTCTTCAGCGCATGTCCCATATCTTTCTCCAATGTAACCTTCTATAATATCAAGAATATCTTCAGCTTTGAGAGAATCTAATCCCAGTTCCTTGAGCAACATGTCCATGTTTTTGTGAAGCTCTTCTTTAGACAATGCAATAGTGACAGCATGAACCCTGAAATATGTATTGAAAGAACTATTAGGTCATTCATAAAATGAATATGTGTTGTATCTGGATACCATTCATCGTTTTTTATCATAACCAATACCTGTGACATACTTCATGTAAAGACAAGAGGATTAAAAATTTTAGTCGCGAGAATGCAATAGACATACAGTCTGTTTTGCATCAAGGATGTAAAATTCAAATTTATGGTAATTCCCTAGGATAACCGAATCGCTAAAATAATGAAGCCAACCCACGTTATTTTTTTCCTCGCTTCAAGTGAGGCTTTATAAGTATTCTAAAAGTATACTCTTAAGTATTAAGTATAAATGTTTCTAGGCCGCATTGTAAAAGTGGCTGGGCAAAATAACTGAGGAAAACATGATGTCAGTGTGGATGTTTTTATCTCAATGTATCAGCTGCAATTATGAAATGTGATGATGTAGTAAGTTTAATCGTATCTCTGCTTCGAGTACACCGGAACAAACAGTAAAATATTTAGTACTGTGCACATTACTTTCACTTTCAAATAACATATATACATAATATCATTAACCGAAAAGATTCGGTTTCTTTTGTTTTCCCGGTAAATGTACTCGGTAACAGTGATAGGCTTACCTGAGTTTAGATCCTGTAAGATAATTGGCCACAGCTAGACCAAGAGACGTTCCGCCAGTAGCTACTGTTACCACAATGTCATCAAATCTCTCGTGCAGACCCTGCAAACGCAATACTTTTAATAACTACATGAATGTACACGTTCTGGTTTTTGTCGAGCCCGCTTGCGGTGAGCTTGATATAGTTGTCACTTTTGGCAGTTCGGTGTATGTGCGTGCGTCCGTGCATCCGTGCGTCCGTCCGATTTTGTCCGGACCATATCTTTTTCATGCATGGAGGGATTTTAATGTTACTTGGCACAAATGTTCACCATCATGATACGAAGTGTCATGCGCAAGAACCAGGTCCCTAGGTCTAAGGTCAAGGTCACACTTAGAGGTTAAAGTTCAAAGTCAAGAATATCTTTGTCTGGAGCATTTCTTCTTCATGCATGGAGGGATTTTGATGTTACTTTGTACAAATGTTCACCACCATGGGCTACCCTTGTTTTTTAGAATTACTTCCCTTTGTTGTTACTATAAATAGCTTATATTGTAACTTTTTTATTACTGGCCGTAGAGAAAAATCGAGACCACTTTTCTGTGGTACAACATGCATGTTACATCCAATATTTAGGTGTATTTTGACCCATCTCTACTTGGTAAGGAGTTAGCCCTTTTGACATATGGCGGGCTCGACATGTTGCACGTGGGCATCTTGTTCTACTTTTTGCACAGTAAATTCAACAACATGAATATGCTGTATATTTCAATGGAAATGTTTACTTGTTGGAAACGAAATGTGATATAGTTGACTTCATGATTACCTTTGCTAATAAAAAGTGTGAAAATTTGTCTTAAAAATAAAACGAATAAACATTTTTTTAAATTGTTCGAACATTAACTTTAGCTATGATACAATATTTCAGGTCGTGTAGACTAAACTAACACGTTAAAGCAGGTAGAAGAAAGCAGAAAATATATGAAAACTGTTGTTATCATACATGTATTTTGAAAACCAGCTGATCTAGATTTATTAACTGGCATTATTTCCAAACTATGGCCTCCTGACAACTCTTGATGCTTGCTTAATTTTATTTGAAACAATTACATAATTATAGAAGAAATATGAGAGCATACAGAAGTGTATTTACCTGACCTAGAAGTTCCTCGAAGAGGGAAATAAAACCAAATACACCTTTCACTGAAAACCCCCCCCCCGGTAAACAAAAAAATTTTCTTCCCCCCCTTTCACTATAATGAAAATTTGTCAAATTAATATGTTTAAAGTGACATTATGCGATCTTACTGCCCATAGTGTATTTTTGGTGATATTTTTTTAAAAAAATTTTTTTTTTGCTGTGGGGGGGCATTTAAATGCGTTAAATTAATGATTATGCCGCATTAATTTTGAAGTTGGTGCTTTAGATATAAAAAAATCGGACTGATAAAATGATAGTTGATTGTGTCGTTTTTGATGTTGGTAGAGATTTTGACAGTGGAAGGAGCAGCCTCCTGCCATGCAGTTGCTCTTTTTCTTAAATTGACTCTCCCAGTCAAATAAGAAAATCAATATTTGGAAAGTTATATTTTCATATGGGGGGGGGAAGTTTGGTGTGTTTGGGTTAAAAGCTATTATTTCCTCTACGCTTTTGTATACACACCATTTTCAGCTGGATTTTTACTTGAAAAAAATGCGCATAATGTCACTTTAAATAAAAGTTAGTCACATTAGATAACCACACACACACACGCACACCACACGCACGCACGCACGCACGCACACACACACTTCCCCTTACAGTGCACTTGACAATCATGCAAAACTCTGCAAAAGTGAGTACTATGCACATTACTTTCAAATAACATACATACATATTAAACTGATTTTCTTTTCGAAGACACATCATAAGTTGCGAATTAAGATTAAATATTAATACCTGATATATTGCTCCATTTTTCTGACTCTTCTTTTAAAACATTCGTAGTTTTCCTGAGGTGCCAAGTAAATCTTGCTACCTGCCAACCTGTACAACAAAGTATTTCCTTGTGAACCAAGATCTTCTCTCTGAAACCCATACTAATGTCATTTTAACCACTATGAACGCTCTTCCTGACAAATGACATTTTAAATCAGTACGTCTGTGACATAATAAATACCAGTATGTGACTTCGCAATGTCAACTTAAGAAATATCCGCTGATCAAATATTTTATACAGTACTGCTAACACGATGCCTGGAAGTACAGTTTAACGAACTCTAAACTCGCACGTTCTATCAAAGACCGTCAGAATACGTAAAGTTTTGGTATAATTACTATACACAGGTATGCAAAGATAGTACAACAACTATTAAATCAAAATGATGATATTACAAGTACCTTGTCTACACCTTCGACAACAATATGAGGTTTCAATCCCAGTGCTCGACAAATGAGAGATACACACCGACAGTGACCGGACTGGCGGCCTCCACCTGTTACCACATGCTTTGCATCCTCCCCCAGTGCCTCGCCAAACAGTATCTGTAGTAATCTAACCTAGAAAAAGTTAGGAAAATATGTGGCAGCAACTATTTGATTTTAAGTAGCGTGTTTGCATTTGTAGATTTAAGTGTGTGCTCAAGAGTTTGACTGCAACTTTATTAAGCATTAAACATTAAAAACAGTACAAGGCCTTTTAACGTTGTCTAACGAGCTTAAGAGATTTACATTTTAGTGACTCTACCAGGAGCATTGAAAAGTTACTGTTCATTTTTAAGTTTGCAAGTCAAACTTGAAGACAATTTTGTGTTGCTAATTTACATCCCAGTTTTTCAGTAAGCGTTAATGTATTTTATGGTTTTTCATACTTATTAGTTCCTTAATGCTAGTGATGCCGAAGTGATGATAAGTGATTTGTAGTGGTGTGCGAGTCAAATGGTGTACGTTACATGTAATTAAAGAAATACAAATTGATGAATTACTCTTTTAGTTACAATGTTCGGGTTTCTCGAACCAAAGACTTTTTACATATTTAGAGACTGTAAATGTATTAAAAATTAATCTCAAAATTTTTGGTTGTCTAAATATATTTTTATATGAAATATATCTATATTATAATGATAAAATCTCGTTTTCCATGTTAAGAATTATGTATGTAACTCATCGAACGTCTGCACCGTACCCTAAATAACTGTCTACCGCTACACTTACTTTATTTCCTGACAGCTCTGTGCCAGTGAGATCGTCTCTTTTGATGAAAACATCATAATCACTGGGTAACCTAGGTAGATTCCATCTATGCAGTGGCGTATCTAGATCTGATAACTGAAAAACAGTTCATTCACACAGAAAATCCGCGTTTCAGAACATATACAGACCGTCGTGACTGTAACTGTTAAAATCAAGGAACATTCTCTTTATTTATACGAATTGAAGTCTGTCTAAAACAAAACATAACAAGTATATTTATTATGGTTTACTTTCTTAAGTTCTAGACTCGATTACATATGTCTACCTTTACTTTCTTATACAACTTCTACTGTCTAGTGTACCTGCCGGGAAAAAAAAATTAAGTATATATGTTGTACATATCATCAGTAAGCTATAAGTACTGCATGTAACGCTGGTTGACTGTCCGGTTTTACATATGGATCTGATATTTTCGACAATGCAGTCTGTGCTTTGATTTATCAACTTACCTTAACAAAATGTGTCGGTTTGTTATGGAGACTGTCTGTCCATTTTGGTGCTTCGTACGGATACAACCTGCAAAACTCTCTGTCCATTTTGAACGTAGTAGTATACAAAGGACATTAGTCCTAAAGAAAGTAAAAAGATAACGTCAAATTACGCACTTTCGGTTCGTACGGAACGGTGGCCTTAATTTGATTCCGTAGTTTAATAATGTTAAGTTTGCCTGGTCGGCCATTTGATGTTAATGTTGCACATGTTTTTACACTACAATACCAAAGAACAGTAGCATACCACTAGTTAGTCTGTTTCCCTGTCGTACTGGCATGCTACATACCTTGCCCATGTTGCCGTATGAGCTTACCACTAGTACATGTATATAGTGTATAGAAAAGTAAATACTGACCTAGTTACACCTCTCTCCAAGGGACGTAATAACACATAATAAAGTGGCTAAGTTATCAAATAGAGGTTGTACTAACTATTCAATCCCGCAAATTAGGTCATTAAAAACATCCCGGAATTACCAAACATAATATGTATATAAGTTTACATAAACTGGGTCAACAGGATCAATTTTAGTATAAAAGCGGTCGAAATTGTGGGGGTTTTTTACATTCAAATAAGCAGCAGTTGAGTAGTAATCTCTTATTACTCAGTTGTCCCTGATGCTGACTTATATTTTCACGCCGAAGTAGATCGAATCTACCACTGTAGCTAGAATGAAAAAAGAATTCAAATAACTGGGTACTCAGATGTAAAGAAATCAATATCACATTTTGTTGGTGGACTTCTTCTGTAATAGAACGACCTCGAGCTTCTGTGTATAAAACGAGGAATCTTAGAACCTAAAATATGTGAGCGATGTATTTGGTTGCTTTCTTTTAGAGGAAGGATGATTTCCAAACTTACATGGGAGTCGACAATAGGGCCTAGAACCTTTGTATTCAGTTTTTATACGACTTTACCCCCAGCAAAGCTATTTAAAAAGTGTCCTCTTGCGGTTGTAAGAGGACACTTTGTACACGTTTGTTTATACAAATAATTGTTATAACCGCATGCTTTGCACGTGCTTTTATTGATAGCGATTAGCAAGAGTGCTAGAAATGCTTATGTCGCTACTCTGAAATCTGTAAGTTTAAAATTAGAATATATGTAAAATGTAATATTAGTTCATTTTTATATTTGTAAAATTATTCTTTTCATTTGAAAAAAGGCGTTATTAGACTACATGCATTTCTAATATACCTGCTGGAGACCAGTTTTAGCGCACAACTCATCGGATTCGTTACGTCAGATATTTTTAGAAGACTGAAACGTCAACCAGTATTGAAAGTGGCCTAATAAAGAAGTAGAAAGTCATTAACACCTATATAGATATTAGGGAAAATATATAATCTGATAATGTCGATGGAACTTTTTTTGCCTTACTTTGAAGTGGTAATACAAAGATGTTACCTAGTTATCGCAAGAAACATATTTGTACCAGAAAGTGTTTGTATGCAGATATCAATACAAACGAGTAAAACGAACAGTAGTTAAAAACGTCACACAAATTGATAGAAATAAAAAAAAATCCAATGTTTTGTGAAAATTCATTGGATAACGTAACCGTTACGATTATATCTTTACTTGCACGCACAGGTGAGTGTAGCGTACCAGGGACCCACACAGTGATTTTTAGTTCAAAATAGCATAGTTACTAAGGTAAACAACACCGTTTACACATCGACCCACTTTCAGCCTTAATTACTTCATCTAGAATAATGCATATTTATTAAAACCTATTGCATATATAGCATAAGTGTTTATCATTTCCGTAAAAGTTTACTTCAAGGCCCAAAAGCAAACCATTTTGAATTTCCGATTTTTTTACATTTATCGTCAACCCGAATAAATCTCACACATTTTCTAACACTGAATTCTTCCCTTTTAACAAGCTTTTAAACAATCTCGCCTTGTGTCATCCAAATATTACACAACCGACGCTCGTAGAAATTGATTTGATAAATATTTCCACAAGCTTTCCAGTTTTAATACGATCCGTTAATACAGTATTCATTTTATTTCGTTGATATATTTTGTAAACATATACATGCAGCCATACTGATAATGGGAAAAACTAGTTTCCATACCGCATCGATCGGCCAGGTCTTACCAAGTCTAGGTTACACATCACTAATACATGTCTATGGAATACTGAGCTCTAGTAGCAGTGTTCTGCCGTTCTTGTGTATGTCCACACTGACGGTTGCGCAATGGAAAATAGACGTACCCGAAATGTGTGAGATTTATTCGAGTTGGCGAAATGGTAGAAATTTCGGAAACTATCAGTCGCTGTTACAAAACGGTTTGCTTTTGGACCTTGAAGTAAACGTTTACGGAAAATATCATTACGTAGGCTATATATGCAATAGGTTTTGATAAATATGCACTATTCTGTATGAAGTAATTGAAGCTTGTGCGAACTGTGTTGTTTACCTTCTTATTTCATTAGGCTATTTTTATCTAACATTCACTGTTTGGGACCCTGGTACGCTACACTCACCTGTACTTGCACGCATGATATTGTCGTAAACTTTTGTGTACGCACTTATCTATCACATCACTATCACATTATCCTTAATAAACTAATTATCTAGTAAGCAAATATCATTTGTGGCGTTGTGGTAACATACAACCAATTCCGTTCATTCCATAGGTTGACGGAAATATTTATGTTGACAATCAAGGCAAGTTCTGATGTTTTGAATATATGTTTTCGTTCAAATCCGTATGATTTTACTTTCTCAAAAACACATTTGTAAAAGTCAAAGTTTGTATAGCAAGCCCAGAGTTTACCTGTTTACCCAACTATCCTTCCGGGGAAGAACCAGTTTCCTATTCTCCGCATGAAAATGCTAAACTTCTCGCATGAAGATACATGGTGGGTAGCAGGTCTCGAACTCATGACCCTTAATCTGAGTAGTCATAGTGATTTCAAGTCAGCGGCTCGATCCTCTCGATAACGGAGGCAAACGTACATGCATAGCGCATTGTGTTACTTCAATGTATATAATTTACCTTTCAGGAGTGGTCCGTGAAGTAATCTTCTATGCCTGCAAGCGCACACTTGCTTTCCAAATATTCTTAATTTACTAAAACATACTAAGGAAGAATTCGCCTTTTCCTTCGAATACATCGTTTATTTGATGGTGTAAGCACAACCACTTCATTTCTAGTCCCACTTAAACAAGGGCGGATTCCCCGTGCAAAAAATACATTTAAACAAACAAAACAGATTAGGCCGATACTATATTATCTGTAGGTTCAGCACTGATTTATACGTACAAAAATGACTTAATAAAGTTCTTTTTTCGCACAAATTCAATGCATCCTGCAAGAAATGTTCAAAGAATCATGTTTGCTAATCAAACGTCATATAAGTCAGATACATGTACTCGTTTTACTGTAAAAGTGTCATCTTACAACCGTAAGAAGTATATTTTATACACAAGCGCAACACAAGGCTTCGCCTCGGACAATTTAGTTGCGCTCGTGTATAAAGTATACTTCTTTCGGTTGTAAGAAGACACTTTTTACAGCAAAACTCGTACTGTATCTATTTCTTATACAGCATATCGTACGTACGTCCAGGCTTTGAACTGGATCTGTAAAAGTAATTTCTAACCATACGCCTTGATTTTTATCACAAAAAATGACGGGCATATTGTTTAAAGAGTGACAGGGCTTGCGGTGGTAGGTAATGCAGGAGACAACAATAAATTCATTTTGACACATTTTACGACATAATTCGTTGGAAGTATGCAGTATTAAAGTGACATTATGCGCATCTTACTGCACATAGTGTATTTTTGGTGATAGTTTTATAAAAGCAATTTTTGGTTGCTGTGCATTTAAATGCGTTAAATTAATGATTATGCCGCATTAGTTTTGAAGTTGTTGCTTTAGATATAAAAAATCGACTGATAAAATGATAGTTGATTGTGTCGTTTTTGATGTTGGTAGAGATTTTGACAGTGGAAGGGAAGCAACTCCTGCATGCAGTTGCTCTTTTTCTTAAATTGACTCTCCCAGTCAAATAAGAAAATCAACATTTGGAAAGTTATTTTTCATACTGGGAGCGGAAAGACTTTGGTGTGTATTGGGTTAAAAGCTGTTATTTCCTCTAAGCTTTTGTATACACACCATAATCAGCTGGATTTTTACTTGAAAAATATGCGCATAATGTCACTTTAAGCAAGGCCTTTTTCGAAATTTGACGGTGCAGGAATATCTTAAGATTTTTCAAAAGGTTAAACGTCCTGCACATGTCGCCCCTGCCAACAGATAAACCTGTCAACTTGTTCTGAAATTACATGTCTTTTTTTTTTTTAAAAAGAAAAAAATAAGCTAAGTCTTTCTTGTTTAGATTTGTTTTAATTATGAAGTCTAGGCTTGCATTTTATTGATGTTTTGGGGAACAGATGCTTATTATTTTTATCCATGAAATACGGTATTTTCAGTAATTAAAAAACAATTTGCTGCGAATAATTACTGCGGAGTTTACTTACATATACAAAACACAGGAGACTTGTCATTCACACTTCATGATTGCGTGAATTTGAAAGTATTGATTTCCGCCGGGCACGATTTCAACTTCATGCACAAATTCACTATTTCAACTTTACGATTTCGAGTCAGTCCTTTATAGTGAACACGAGAATTCATGAAGTTTAAATCGTGGGGTGAATGTTCCAACATACCGATTTTTCGTATACAATTCTGAAAGTATTAGTGTCGAACCGAGTAAGCTTGGGTATTCCCGGAGCACGGTATGTATGTAAGAAATTTAGATAGAGTACTGCTTGCGATAATAATTACGTTATTTCAAGGAGACATAGCCTCTCTGTTCGAGTCTGTTGTGATATAACTATTCTCTATTGTAGATAGATCATGTTCTCTATTGTAGATATATATCATGCTCTCTATTGTAGATAGATTACAGTTTTAAGCTCCGCCAACATTCACATAAAACTGTGATCAATTTACAATAGAGATCGATTAAATATGATATATCTACAATAGAGAACAGTTTCGGTAGCAAACCAACTCGAATAGTGGGGCTATGCCTCCTTGAAATAACGTAATTGTTATTCTCGCAAACAGCACTATATATATATATATATATATATATATATATATATATATATATATATATTATCTGAAAATATTATAACAACATATGTCTACCATTGACCAGGAGCGGATATGTGGTCTAGTGGTAACGCACTGGAATAGTAATCCAGAGTCAGTCCGATCCCCCGCTTCACCACTAACATTAGAAATGGTCTTTCGGGAGACCTTAAACCGAAGTTTTATATAATGGAGCAATGCACCATACATGCAAAAGAACCAGGCACAACTTCCGTATCTTATACAATCCTGCGACACCTAAAATACCTAATCTTATCTAGGGGCGTTGGTCATATGGGAAATCGGTACCAACAATACATCTCTAAATACAGCGCCTTGTGTATTCATTTTTATGACCATTCAATACTGAATTCAGAATATAACATTTTCGATTGTTTTAGTACACGGGCTGTATATCTATATGAAAATATACTTGCGATTTACATGAATAACAATAATAATGATATTAGCCAGTAAAAAAGCAGACTGCATTGCAGTCTGCGTGATTTTCCGCGTTTTAGACAATCCCATACTATTATCAATCAACAGTTTTACGCTGCGATGATTTATAAACTCAATAGTCTTTGGCACTACAATATTTCCAAATCTCAGCTTTGGTGATATTGTCGAACTTTACAGATGACCGTGTACACAGTCGAAAATGATAATAGCTGGCGCGCCTGAATATTACTATATATTAATGGTCAACTGTACAAACCCACATCGACTGACACCTCCTAAGGGCGTCATGAAGAGCAGTTGGACATTTTGTGCTGGAATGTCAATGGACTCGTAAGAAAATTGACTGATTCAGAGTTTATAGAAAATATAAATAACCACGATGTATTAATATTTCTTGAAACGTGGGTATCTGAAAAAACTCATTATAATTTAGATATACAAGGCTATTGTTCTAGCCATTTATTTGGAAATAAATCACCAGGTGTAAAAGGGAAGATACAGTGGAGGAATCTCCATATATTATAAATCACACCTAAGAGACAAAATTCAAATTATAGAAAAACAACAGTGTGGAATAGTTTGGGTTAAATTTTTGTAAAAGCCTTTTCTGTTTTGATAATGATGTATTTTTATGTAACGTTTATATACGGCCAACTGAATTAAGGGAACTTAACCAGTCTGATATCGATATGTTCGAACAAATAGAAGCAGGAATCGAAAAGTATAAGTTGCAAGGCAAAGTATTTGTTAATGGTGACCTAAATTGTAGAACATCGGATGCACATGACTACATTGTTTTTGATAGATTT
This sequence comes from Saxidomus purpurata, assembly GCA_022818135.1. NCBI lineage: Eukaryota > Metazoa > Mollusca > Bivalvia > Venerida > Veneridae > Saxidomus > Saxidomus purpurata. The sequence continues at coordinate 55,774,569 of JAFMSR010000001.1, forward strand.
TTAGACAGTGACATACATTTAGAGCGCAATGTTTTCATTCCCCCGAGGGTAAACAAAGACCATGTGCTCGACGCATGTGGTAAACGTCTCATTCAGTTATGTAAATCGACTAATCTATTAATAGGAAATGGTCGTCTGCAACAAGATGCCTCTGTCGGAGAATTCACATTTCTTAATAGGAATGGAGCGAGCACGGTTGATTATTTCTTATTAAAATACAATGACTTTGACTATATTAGACATTTTGAAGTTTTATCGCCTGACGAATTTTCTGATCATTGCGCTTTACAAATTTTTATAGAACGTAAACGCCGACATTTTGTATCATGTGACAATAGCATGACCCATGAAATATCTCTAGCCTGGGATGAATTGCGCATTGATGCGTTTCGAAACAAGTTGTTGAATAATATAGATATCCTTGACCGGTTGTCAGGAAATTTAAATAACAATAGCATCAATGAATCGGTTCGGGCGTTCACATCGTATATGCAAGAAAATGCATTCCGCGTATTCGGGAAAACGAGAAAATCGAACAACAGCGCAACAAAAGTGACTAGTGATCAGAATAACAAACGTTGGTTTAATCGCAAGTGTTTTATGGCCCGAAAGGAATATAACAAAGCTAGGAATAATTACGTGCGAAATAAGACAACTACTAACAAGGAATGTTTCCTTATAAAAAAAAGTAATTACATTAAAATTAAACGTAAATGTAAAGCTATTTTTAAAAGAAATGAAGGTATGAGAATAGCTCATTTGGCGAAGACAAACCCAAAATCCTTTTGGAAAAATGTAAAAACTCAATACAAAAAACAGAATATTGAATCAGACAATCTAAATATAAATGATATGTTTTCACATTTTAGTAACTTGTATGGCTCACAATCAGCAACTCATCAGAACGTTTCCTTATAAAAAAAAGTAATTACATTAAAATTAAACGTAAATGTAAAGCTATTTTTAAAAGAAATGAAGGTATGAGAATAGCTCATTTGGCGAAGACAAACCCAAAATCCTTTTGGAAAAATGTAAAAACTCAATACAAAAAACAGAATATTGAATCAGACAATCTAAATATAAATGATATGTTTTCACATTTTAGTAACTTGTATGGCTCACAATCAGCAACTCATCAGAACAATCAGGATTTCGAAATGCATCAAATATATGATGCAGACTTAGACTCTGAATTTACAGTTAATGAGCTAAGGAATGCAATATTCGCCCAGAACAGTTCCAAAAGCCCAGGAACCGATCAGCTTATTGCTGAAACTTTCAAATATTCTTTCGATATTATATCTCCCTTCTTAATCGGTTTATATAATAAGATATTCACTGATGGAATTTTCCCTGAAAGCTGGGAAGAAGGTATCATTGTTCCAATTTATAAAGGTGGTGGTCCGAATGAAACAAAAAATTATAGGGGTATAACTTTGAATAATATATTATCGAAAATTTATTCGAAACTTTTAGTTAATCGCTTAACAAAATGGTCCGAAAAACATGAAACACTGATAGATAACCAATTCGGCTTCCAGAAAGGTAAATCAACAATAGACTGCATTTTCATTCTGCATGCTCTAATTTCTAAAACATTGGCCAATAGACAAAAACTTTATGTCGCATTTCTAGATTGTGAAAAAATGTTCGATCGGATTGACAGGACATATCTGTGGCATAAATTATTAACGGAAAACGTTAGCACAAAGATCATTAAAGCCATTAAATCTATGTATTGTAGCGTGAAGTCGTATGTACGTTATAAGTCGAGTATTTCGGACAATATAAATTCGAACATTGGAGTGAAACAAGGGGATCCAGCTAGCAGCTTACTTTGTTTATTTTTCTTAAATGATATTTTGAGTAACATAAATTCTAATATAAATGGTATACTAGATATAGGTGACCTAAAAATATTTCTTTTATTATTTGCTGATGATGCAGTAGTATTTGCTCATGGTCCAGTATCTTTACAGTCAATGCTAAGCGATATAGAATCATATTGTAACACATGGCGACTACGTCTGAATGTTAACAAAACGAAAATCATGATATTCGAGAATGGTCGGCATACTTTATATGACTTCTTTTTTATATAATACGAAAATTGACATTGTTGATTCGTTCAAATACCTAGGTGTTCATCTTTTTTAAAAACGGTAATTGGAGTCGCACACAAAAACGAGTAGCCCGACATGCCTCATTTTCACTACATAATTTGTTTACAGTGTATAACCAACTGGAATTACCCATTTCTCAAAGCATAAAACTATTTGACTCTTTAGTTTCACCTACATTAAACTATGGGGCTGAAATATGGGGTCACCATAAGGGACCAGATGTTGAAGCTGTACACTCGAAATTTTGCAGAAAACCTTTTATGTGTTAAACGATCAACTAATTTAGATGCACTCTATGGTGAACTATGTCGAATTCCAATGTACATACACAGAAAGTTGCTAATGGTAAAATACTGGGTCAAATTATTAACTTTAAACCAGCAATCACTTTTTATTTAACGCTTACATCATGCTTAAAAATGATGTAGACAATGGACGCACATACAACAGAAATAATTGGTCTCACCAAATAAAACAAATTCTTGATCAGTGCGGTTTGTCATACATATGGAATAATCAATTTAACATGTTAATTGATTATAATCAGTTAAAACAGAGAATTCTAGACATTTATCTACAAGGATGGTACTCATCAATCAATAATTCTAGACGCCTTGACACATATAACTTATTTAAACACTCCTTTGAATTTGAAAAATATCTCGACTTTGTTAAAGTGACATTATGCGCATATTTTTCAAGTAAAAATCCAGCTGATTATGGTGTGTATACAAAAGCTTAGAGGAAATAACAGCTTTTAACCCAATACACACCAAAGTCTTTCCGCTCCCAGTATGAAAAAATAACTTTCCAAATGTTGATTTTCTTATTTGACTGGGAGAGTCAATTTAAGAAAAGAGCAACTGCATGCAGGAGTTGCTTCCCTTCCACTGTCAAAATCTCTACCAACATCAAAAACGACACAATCAACTATCATTTTATCAGTCTGATTTTTTTATATCTAAAGCAACAACTTCAAATACTAATGCGGCATAATCATTAATTTAACGCATATAAATGCACAGCAACCAAAAATTGCTTTTATAAAACTATCACCAAAAATACACTATGTGCAGTAAGATGCGCATAATGTCACTTTAAAGAAAAGAAATTTAGAATAGCTTATACAAAGTTCAGAATTTCCTCACACGATCTGGCTATAGAAACTGGAAGATATTCCGATTTACCAAGAAATGATCGCATATGCCTTAATTGCAATATGAACATGATAGAAAATGAATACCACTTTTTGTTAATATGCCCCAAATATACCAATTTAAGAAAAAAATATTTAAAACGTTATTTCATTACCTGGCCAAACATTCAAAAGTTCGTAAATTTGTTGTCAACTAAATCAGAAAGTATAGTTAGAAATCTATGCAAATTCATATATTTTGCAAACTTACACAGGATCCAATGATAATAACACCTCGAGACATTTCATAATGTTTTGCTCTTCTGCAAATCCATGTATATGCTTGCTTTTTTGTAATATGTTGTTGCTATAAGCATATTTGTATGTTTTATGCAATAAACTTGTTGTATTGTATTGTATTGTATTGAATATACGGTCGGAAAATCGGTCGATAGGGCTTGATTTATGCCGTCCGGTGACAAATTTAGACAGTAAACAATTAAACTAGTGTAAACCCGCCTCATTAATGTATTTGGACAAAGAAATCAACAGATTGTGGCAACCGAGAGCACTAACTGTGAAAATGGTTTCACTTTGAAAGATCTGAAAAATTCTTCACCTCAAAAATGTTGTTTACAGTTCGATCATTTATAAATGTAATGGGAACAACCTTACTTAATGGTTAAAACACAAGGAAAGTCGGTATTAACATGTATTAAAAATACGCACAGTATGCCTAATGGCAAACACAAAATTTTGAACTGTATTGATAGTCGTAATAGCACTGTACAAAATAGCACTGTACAATTATTGCACAAAACACAAGAAGTATAATGTTGATTTAAAAGCGTAATTCTTGCTTCCGCTACCATTTTTGTATCTAAAAGTTATTAAAGCTGTCTTTGTAACACATAGTTATGAAGGTGAGCCAAATCTCTGCCTATGATCACTCCCGAGAGAGAGAGAGAGAGAGAGAGAGAGAGAGAGAGAGAGAGAGAGAGAGCAAACAAGAACAAGCAAACTTTTTTAATAAATGTTAACTGTAGGTTAAGCCGTGAATGTAGTTTATTTGAATACAACGATAAATGCCGAAGAGAACCGGGGAAGCATGCATCACGCATTGATAAATGTTCCTTTAAAAAATACAAGGGACTGAAGAGTACCGGAATAAATGATAGCTGTGTATGAAAGAAACCCTTTGAAAGTCCGGTCAACTTAAAATTGTTAGCATGTACGCAGGGATTTGTTATGAAACAGAAAAAGTTTAGTTGTCGAACGTTGATTATGGAATGGGTCTGTTGGCAGCGAGTATGTTCCAATACATGCCTTATTTTATTTCATCAAGAGCCCAAAAACCTCCTCTTTTAAGCTTGATTCAGATATCCTGTCTTTAAATTAATTCCCCTAGTCCCTTCTTCATATTATCATGGTAGGTATTTAAAAATCCATTTCGAAGTGCACTTACAGAATTGCTTCATTTATTATATACATTTATAATACATGTTGTATGCATTATTTATGGTGTTTATTGAATTAGGAACATGCCTTAGTAAATGAACAAATTGAGTCATAGCTTATCAACGTCTTTCGTCAAAACGTGTCATAAACACTCGACTAATAAGATCTGCAAAAAAAAGTTAAAGGTTCTTTTTTATTCTAAAAGTTTTATCATTTTCTTGTCTGGAGAGGTAAATATTTCATTGTCATCAAAACAGCTAGATATTTTAATTTTATGTTCCCTCGATTCTTTAATACATAAGATAAACTTATTTTTGCGAAAAACTCAGAAGGTATAGCTTGAAAATTCACAGTTTGAATTTAGAGAGTATGTGCTGTCATTTAGAAAAGATTTTACTTTAATTTTCAGAATGTTGTTCGCGTGAATCGTTATGCAATGGCTGATTATTTCACTGAAGGATGTTGAAGTCAAACTACAATAAAACACTGCTATTTATCTATGGTTATCTGAAATTACGAGAAATATAAAATGAACATATTTGCGACAAGGTATACAGTCATTTTATAACATTTTGCGTTTTGCATACAGTGTCTTGACGAATAGGCATACAGTCCCATCAATACAGGTATTTTCTTGAAAAGAACTGCAAGAAATGGGCGGTAATGGTGTAACTTATCTAGGTAGTCATCCTTGCAGCAGATGGTGACTGCTAAATTTCGCTTTATATTGTTAGAAAGAGATTAATTGACAAATAATCTCAATTTTAGAACAACTGAACACATTTCACCAATTATTTACTAAGTTTTCCAACAGATGAACGATGTTGAAGATTAACTTCGATATTCACTGATACAAGATATCATCACTAGATCAAATAAAATCGAAATACTTACCGTACTGTCCCTATCTCTGCTTCAAAACCTACTGAAATTATATTGCACGGTAAAAATGAATACTGTTTCAGTATGTGTATTCGTCGCGGCGTCACCGGTATGAAACAGTCGGAGTTCGAATACTATGTGAATATTCATAGAAACCAGCTGGTTGCAGCTATTAAAAATATTACATGTAGAATATATGAACGCGGCGTAATATAAGTCAGGTGAGAAAATATAAACACGCAATCGTCAAAATCGAAAGTGAATTTTAATAATATATATTAACATTCTCCTGTAATTCAATTAAGAGTGGCAATGTACTTTTTTTTACTGATATTGTATGCATTGTATTTTGTACTGCGATAAAATGTACATTGATGGGAACTTTAATAAATAAATTAACATATACTTTGCTATGAAGAACATTTTCATGTTCATTGGTTTTTTGGGTCTTTTTATAACAACATATTAACAATTTTACCCTGTAATTTATACCAAAATTACCAATTAACTAAACAGGAACATAACTGAAATGACAGTACTTTTCAAAAACATCAAAGTTTAGGCCCCCCAAAAATAGTGCGTTTCAGGTCTTCTCGTCGACAGTACGTCTTTCCTAACAATATGATAAAAAATACCAATTTTCAAGTGTTTCAGAGCAAAAAAGGCATAAACCGAAAAAAAGAAAGAAACCTTGATTCTTGTTGCGAAGAAACCGTGAATACACGGTCATTTTGCTTTTGGATATAATAACTAGAATCTAATGCGGCTGTTGTAGAATAATTATGTGTTCAAGAATACCATTTAGTACTGTGTCAAGAAAGTATCTCTTTTGTTCGAAATTTGATGAGAATTTTATAACCCCCCAAGAAGAGTATCTTATGTTAGCTTGATATTTGGATGAGACCCCTTCCTGACTACAGTCTTTATATACAAGTTTATATACAAGCCATAAATGTTTACCACATGTCGCAGTCGACTCATTCTAAGTATGACCAAGGGGAGACGGAACGGGACGGGAGTGTGTGGGTGTGTATTTGAATTTTGTAATATTCCAGGCGCGTTTCTTTGCAAGCATGTTTACGATTGCTTCGAATTAATATACGGTAAACTCCGTACATAACGACTCCTGATATAGCAACATTCCGGATATAAGCTTATACATAATGTTTCTCTACCCGATTTTTTTTTCTTTGTTCTATATGAAAATGTTATATGGATATAACAAACTCCGGAACAAACTCAAATAGTCCCAGTAAATGGTCTCAATGAGCTCGTTATACCGGTATTTCGTTGAGTAACATTGCTGGAGCCCAGCTGAAGATGAACTCCCTGTTTTTAAATTATTATATATTAGAACTTTTGTTCGAAAACAATTCCGATTTTCTTTTTTTTTAAATGTAGCCAAACTTATTTCTAATGACAGCAAGAATTGCTGTTTGCAAAATAAATACAGGTTCTTCGTTAACAGAGTATTTGGAATTTAAACATCAAGTGCTTGTTTGTCAATTGTTTTACTTCCACACACAGAATGATGCAGAAGCAGACCGAAATTATATAAACCTGTAGCGTCAATAAAATACATGTAAGGTTTCCATTCCTGTTGCTTGCATGTCCTTGGTTCGTCCAGTTAGCTTGATCATTTCCCACTATGGCCTGATTAGTAAATCTAGTAAGCTTATTGTTCGAGTTCCGGTAGTGTTGGTAGCAGTGTCTACTGTGGGTTGCTTTACAAGGTTTAGCTGGTGTTCGCCAGTTCCTCCATTTCCTCTAGCAGGGCCGAAGCTTAGAGTTGAAGGAGTCGTTGTTCCAAAATTTCCAAGTGTATTTATACCAATTAATGGTGTTGTCTGCCCAAAACCGTCAAACAGGTAACTGGCTGTAGATCCAAGTGTTACGGCGCCCATTCTGATTTCTCGTAACATATTAAGCTTGTCTACTTCCGTACGAAGTTGCAGTTCTTGTTCACGCTCTCTTTGCCGTGAACGACGACGAGACTGGCGCATTTCTTGATACAACAATGCTCTTCGTGTGAGATCAGCATCAAGGGCTAGAAAATCCACTGAATAACTTCTAGTTCCGTTCTTGTGCACTTCCGTTTTCATATACTTCATTAAAACTTCCGGTGTGCGCCGCGCAACTGCTTTCATCATGTTCACGTAAACGTCTCTTTCCGCTTGAGTCCTTGGTTCAGATCTCATTGCAATGCCATGATGTATCATCTCTGGGCTAGCGGTTGCTGTGTTTCCAACTATGAACTTGACTGCGCGATCTAAAGCAGTGGTGACAAAGGAGCTCCTGATGGAATTAGAGATCATCCGACCCGTCCCAGAGCCACCTCCCCCATTCAGTTGCTGTTGCGCCTGCAATAGCTCTTCAACATCAAGCAGCTGGCTTTCAACTGAAATAAAGTTTGAACTTTGAACTTGTCGGCCGATAAGATTAAGGTCGATTGATCAGGCCATGGTTTAAAGAATTTATGCAAATAGGTCATTTGACCATACCTCTCAAGCAAGTGTATCAGTATTACAACCAGAGGGCTATGATGGCCCTATATCTTTCATCCGAGTACCATTACTCCAAAAAGATAAGTAAATAGGTCAAAAGGTCATGACTTACGTCAGTCGAGGATAATTTTGAAATCTGCTTTAAAAACTGTACACACAGTCCAAATTTTATTACTGTACTAGTAGGTCAAAAGATCAAGATTACATTTCTTGCATACCGGATCGGGGTATCTGCAGTTTTCACCAGTGCTGGAAAATCTTATATTACATACCCCCATGTAATATGACTCACGTGAGTTACTTATAAACATTGTGACGTCACTTCCCCAAACAAAGCAACTGAATATCGCTTGTTTTTATACCATAATGTATTATTTCAATAAGTTTGCATTTAGAAATCTGTTTAAAGTGCAAGACGGTATGCAAGAAAAACTTTCTATCATGAGACACTTGGCAGGAGCCTCGTTCCCGCCAAAACAGTTACCCTCGGTGACGGATATTTCAATCTGAACCGCGTGCTCGTGAAAGAAACTATTGATTTGCTGACCTTATTATTGACCGTACGTTACCGAGTTTCGGTCTTGTCCTAGAGTTCAGACCAATTTTCAAGATGACTGTGTGCCAAAAGTGGCCTCTAGAGTGTTAACATGTTTTTTTATGATTTGACCTGGTGTCCTTAATTTTTATCCCATGAGCCCCTTATCTTATTAATAAGGTTAAGCGCATGATTGAGTCTAGCGTTATAATATTCTAAATTGAAATGAGTTATAGTCTTACGATGTTACACAATTTGGCACTAGAAGAATTCTTTTAAGTATTTAAGACAGTGCATCAAAATTGCGCATACATTGACTTTTTTCTTTTCCTTCTCTCAAGTCCAGCAGCTGGGTGTATTTGGAAGTTGTAGAATTGTAGAATTTACTGAATGTAGTTAACAGTTTCGATATGCTGGTTTGTGTAAAGCATATTCAAGACTATAGAAGTACATGCAGAATTATTTAGGACATGACCATTGGGTGCTTTAGCCACGAAACGAACTGTCGTTTAAATTAATTAGAGTAGAGTCTTCAAGCAAAAGTTATACATCAAAATATAATAACATAAAGTTTGGTATCATTATGAAGGGATTTGAACATGCACTGAAGTAGCTCAAAGACAACCTCTACCAGAAACTGTCTCGTAATAGATCATGCAAAAGTAATAATTCCAAACAGGAAGTTCAAACAATGACTTTGATCCAGTTTGGTTCTGTAAATCTGATTTGCTAACATTGTTTTCATACTGTAACAATATTATGTGTGACTTTTTATCTCACTAATACATTACAATATTTCCAATTAAAGTAGAAAGATCTCTCTGTGCGCAGAAAAACAGTGCCCAGATGTTTGATCAATATTTAGTTCATTTAATTGCATGTACAACATATTTTATGGTAATAAACATCCATAATCGAGTAGCTTAGTTTTAAGCAGTTGTACCATGAATTTTCAATCTTCAATGCTTTTGTGATCAGAATTGTAAGTCATCTTTAGTGTATGTAAAAGAAAACAATATAAATAATTATGAATTGTATTAATGATTACCATGAAATAAACGCTTCCGCCATATTTAAAATGCAATCAAAACTGACAAATAAATGCAGAAATTGGTTTCTGGGAACTCTCCTGATGGTCATACTGATGCTATAGATAAAACTCCAAACAGACTTGCATCACAATAACACGAGAGAAAAAATGCCACATGCTTTTTTAAAGGTTTACTGCTTAAATTTAATTTTGATTACATAGAGGATAATTGTTGGTTTTGAAGTAAGATCATGTTATAATTTCACCGAGTGGGCACCAAAAGTGATATTTTCACAAGTGGTGCAGCCACGAGTGAAAACAACAACTTTTGGCATTCACAAGTGAAATTAACATGATATTTCACCGATACCAACAATTTTTCTGTTTGATTTATGGTTAAAACTCTACTTTTATTCTGTTTGTTTCTATAAATATCGAAATTCGCGGGAAACGACGTCATCATCGCATGGTTTCCGGCATTAGATCTGCTTGGTATACTTTTTGACGTAAATACGGGTAAAAGATTACAAAAACAGTGAAAAATAAAAATGGTAATCCACTGTTTCAAAACTGTGGATTATCACTTTTATTTCACTGAGAAAACTCTATAATTCACTGGAAAACATGAAATAAAATACATATTTTAAAATATATCCTGTTTATAAATCCTGAAATATCCAGTACCTTCATATAAAAATACAGACAAGAATCCAAATATAATTAGCACAGTTAAAGTATGCATCTTTGTTATTTGTGTTAAATGAATAGATGAAACAGGCCCAAGTCAGTAAAAAGTATAACATCCATAAACAAGTGACAACCGGCACAAGCTACATGACTCTACCTTAACCTGCAATTAACCTGTCAATTTAAAGTACAGGTACATGTAATAAGTGCACGTGTGCTTAATTGATTTCTAATTAACAGTATAAATCATATTCTATGGCAAGTTGGACTGACAGCATGTATAACATGTAAAAAGTATGTACTGTTAGTATGTATTTCATTTACATGATGCAGCTCTTACTGTTTTGGTTCAATCCTATACTAGCATGCAACATGGACTTAGTACACTTTTCCATTATACAATATGAATATGTTAACTGTTTATATCATAGTTTACTCTATCCACTTTCCATTATACAATATGTTAACTGTTTATATCACAGTTTATTATGTTATATAAATAGACCTGTTTGGATTTTTTTTGAAGTTATTTAATCTTGTATCTCTGTAAAACAATGATAACAAATCAGCACCAGTTCAAATGTAGCATTATTGCGGATTTTTTTCCCCAGATAAATATCTCTTCATTAAGTCAGAACAGAAACTTTATTATGCGAAATTAAATTATCTGTTCCCTTACCAAATATGCTTCTATCAACTTCATTCTTATTGTCATAAGGTCAGGAAACAACAAAAGTTTAGCAAAAATACATAATTGCACAATTTATATAAGCAATCTATCTTTAAAACTGTTGCAAATAACATCTCACGGACTCAGTAGGGAACCAATCCATTGCCTCTACTGTAACAAGAATCATATTCCAGAAATATCCATACCGTACTATATACCACTGAAAAGTCTCTTTTTATACACATTTTGACACTAAAAACAAATCTGTTTACACTAAACCACATCCTCAAGTACAAAACATGTATTTCCCACGTAGATAATATGGAGAGGAGAGGGGTTGGGGGCTATCACATATAGTGACTGTATTCCTGTGTAATTTTGACATCAGTATCATTGTACATGTAGTAAACTTTCTTTACAAACAAGAATGGGGTCTTTTTTTTCATCCAATCAATTGCTCCGATTTAAAAAGAAATTTGCCAAACTGTAACAAAATAGGCCCGTTAGAGAGGCATAACTCAGTATCAGGCAGCTCATAAGTTTTGTAAAACCTGTTTCAACTGTAAAGAGGACAAGGCTAATTCACCTGTTTAAACTATAGAGTGGACAAGACTAATTTCATCATTTTTCGGTAATTCAAGGGCCATAATCCAGAAGTGCCTTAAGCAATTTTGCTGGTTATCTAACCTGACCCAGGCATTACGCCTACAAATATGTTCAGCAAGAGTGATGAAGATCAGATGAAAACTGTTCAGCTTAGAGAGCGGATAAGGCTAATTTGCCCAATTTTGAATAATTCATGGGTTATAATCCAAAAATGCCTAGGGCGCTTGTGCTAGTTATTGAACTGAGATATTATGCCCACAACATGTTCAGAAAATTTGGTGAAGATCAGATGAAAACTGTTAGACTTAGAGAGCGGACAGCATGTGTGGACTCTGCCCCTCCGCTGCAGGGGTTCCAATAATATGTCCCTTTGGGCGTATAAAAAAGAAAGATTTATTTTCCATATTGACTTAGTATCTGCAACATGCTGTTATTATTAAAGTTCACTTAATTTTCCATTAAGTTATCATTGCATCACAAAAAACCCCCCCTCTAATCTATAATTGCAATTTTTGTAGGTGGGACAAACTGTAAGCCTGTTATTGGTCCATATTTCTAGGAATAAAAATACTTATTGCTAACACTCCCTAGATATAAATTTGCTTATTCCTTAATACAAACCTGTAACCTAAGCACAATCTGGCGCCTTAACAATTTCCTACTTCCATTATATCACAAGCCAAATTGCGGCGTCTTTAAAAGAAGCATATAATGCTCAATATGGCCAGTAAGTTTTTCATTGAGTTTATCTTCCTTTAAATTCAATAAAACATTGATATTAGGAAAGTATTCATAAAATTAATAGATCTCCCATTTATTTACATTACTAATGAATCAGCTCAATACTCAGAAAAATGAATCAAAATACATTGTTGACTTCAGATTCAATGATAAAAGAGAGCAAGATAATTTCTATAATATTACAAAGAAAAAACTGAAACAATTAATGAAATATTTTGTATTTCAGTATTGAAACCATCGCAGTCAACTGGCAACATAAAGATAATAACAAAATCAATCAATCACAAACCTCATAAGTTTTTCAGAGCCAATAAGTCTCCAACAGGCTCAAATAGTGAAACCTTATAAAACAGTAGCATACTTGTGTTCACTTCTTAAATCAATGTCCTTATTCTACACAAGACTTTCCTATGAGAATACTTTGCCATATATCCATACATCATACATGTAGTATTTGTTCAAGTTGTCTTAATCTATATGACTGTAACTCATTACTATATTACTTTAAATGCTCATTTAAAAGTTTTTCATGATCAGAAAAACAAATAAGCATGGAACAAAATTTCAAGTTTTCTCTAGACTACATGTTATTTCAGCATTTTGTGTGCTGTCATCTTGAGCTAGACTTTTCGCTAAAATATCTTCTTGCACAAGTGGTACAAGTTCCTGAGGATTTAGAGCTTGTTTTTCTGGATTTAGTCTCCTTTGAACTGAAGATATCACTGAATCATTTGTATCAAAAGTAAAGCTTTCACTGTAAGTGTCTGTTGTACTGTCTGACATATACTGTGATATGTTTAAGTCTCGTGCTTCATGCAAGCTGTGAATCATGTCCCTAGGTTTAACTACCTCTGACTTTCCCTTTATTTTGTCGAGTCTTTTCTCTGAAAAATAGAAACACAGAATTAATTATAAATTTAAAGTACAAAGATGTATAGACAAGAGACAGGTATTAGTTTTTTAAGATGATCATGTTTCTAGTTTCAGTTTACACAGCTAATGTCTTAATATTCTGGGCTATTCATAGATCATGTTCTTTCTTCATTCAGTAAAAGGTGAAAACTTGGTCTTTACAGTAGATTTATATAATAATGAATATTTCCATTTATTCCAAATGAAACAAAAACTTTTAAACAACATAGAATTATCATGAATTCAATGACATGAATATCTATATAAGCTAGCCTAATGGCAGGCAGTCGTTTATTTTATTTGGTACATTTGAAAATTAAAGGTGAATAGACCTAAGCAATGAAAACATAGGAATCACCTTTCCCAAATGTAAATAATTTATGAGTACTCAGATGTGCGAAGCCGAGAATAACATAATTATTTATCCCATGTCATGTCATGAAAACCAACTGTATTGATAAAGCTAGATCATTTAAAAATTGTAAAGATATTTATCTAGCTTTAATTATAAATGTCTAAGAATCCAATTATAAAGATTTCCTTACAATCTGAGGATTTTTCCGTATAATTTATAATATTACGAACTCGCTCGAGAACGAACAAATCATTATTTTCGTACCAAGTGATTTTACATAGGACTCTGAACTAATCATGTTTCTCAAAGGATCTGTCGGTGCTGGAAGTATTTTCGGGATAGTAAGACTTTTTGCTTCTAATGGTTCCCATGGATCATTTTTATTTGCTACGACAGACTGTGCAGAAACGTGATGGATTTTCTCCATATCCGCATCTTTTGCTTCCATACTTTTCACATTGATTAAATCTGAGCATGAAGGCGCTTGAAGAAAATTGGAATAGTCCATTAAAACTGCGGGTTATTTCATCAGATATTTACTCGCCAAATATCAAATTTAAATGTTAAACGCATAATTTTCTTTGCCAGAATAGTATCAAATTGTGTTATTTGTATAACAAAACATGAAATGTACTTTTGTATAACTTCTTCATATTATGTTAGGTGTTCAGTTATGCACGTAGAATATTGACGTCCCATTGCATCGCAAATGAGACGCTCTGTAAAGATACAGATGCTGGGATGATTATTTTTCTTGAGTTTTTAAGTTCCTATATGTAAGATCATTTTCCTACACGCGTATTACATACATACTATTGTCAAATATAAGAGTACACATAGACCTGCAAAATGATGTGCTTTAATGAGATGATAAACTACGATACAACAACGTAAGTTAAATGTCAAAAATGATACTGTAAAGATAAAGACGTAAGATAACATAGTTTAATTGTGTCCATTCGCCAAAAATCACCAAACCAGTGTATACTTTTGAGAGTGCTACCTGTACATATTTGGAAAGTTCTTTTCAATCTCAAAATAAATAATCCAAAACAAATAGACAAGGAGCAGGAAATAGATGTCATATGCCTAGATAGCTGCACTGACTTCGATAAAGTCCCACACAAAAGATTGCTAAAAAACATGGGGTACTGGTATCAGAGGTGATGTATACAATATGTAAAAACACTTTCTAGAAAACCGTCTCCAGTGAGTTGTCATGAATGGTCACCAAAGTATGTGGAAGGTAGTTAAAAGTGGTGTACCTCAAGTTAACTTAGTGTGTTAGGTCCAGTTCTTATCCTAATTTATCAGAAATCTTGGATTGCAAAACAAAATTATTCTCTGATTATATAAAAAAGTCAACAGTAATAAAATAGACCTTAACAGAGAATTTCTTGCAAGAAAGTATTACAAATCATTTTTTTTTTATGATTGGGCAATGTGCAGGCAACTAACTTCAACACAAAACAAGAGCTGTCAGTAGGACAGCGCGCTCGACTTTTTTAGTGCTTGCCAATAAAACAAAACTTTGACAGTTAAGGGCACACAAGACTTTAACTAGGAATTTCTAGTACAAATCAAGAAACATTTTCACAGAGTTATCTTCTCTTGCTTACAGATAGGTCTCATGATGGTACATAAGTACTCCAACTTTCAAAGTAATATCTCAAATGGTTAAGTCAACAAGTGGACAAGAATGAAATTTTAACTGAGTTTCTAAGACAAAAAGGGCCGTAATTCACATAAAATCCTTGACAGAATTACCTTCTCCTGCCCATGTTTTGGGATCATGATGGTAAACAAGTATTCAAACTTTCAAAGTAATATCTCGAACAGTTTAGTCAAAAAGTGGACTGGTACGAAAAACTTTACCAAGATTCTAAGTCGATAAAGGGGCTTAATTTTTTAAAACAAATCCCTCACAGACTTACCTTCTCTTGCCTACAGATGGGGGTAATGATGTAAACAGCATTCAAAGTTTCAAAGCAATATCTCAAAGGGTTAAGGCATAAGTGGATTTTACCCATATTCAAAGTATTTTCTAAGTAAAAAAGGGGCATAATTCTGTCAAAAACCTTGACAGAGTTATGTACTCTTGTCTGTTGATGTAGGTCATGATGGTAAACAAGTATGATTAGTTTCAAAGCAATACCTCCAATGGTTTTGAAATAAAGTGAGGTGGTACGAAAAACTTAACCAAGCTCAATACACTTTCTAAGTCAAAAAAGGGCCATAATTCTGCCAAAAACCTTGACGAGTTATGTACTCTTGTCTGTAGATGGAGGTTATGATGGTAAACAAGTATGGTAAGTTTCAAAGCCATACCTCCAATACTTTTTGAAATAAAGTGGGGTGGTACGAAAAACTTAACCAAGGTGTGCGCCGATGCCGACGCAGACGCCGGGGCGAGTAGGATAGCTCCCCTTTTCATAGAAAAGTCGAGCTAAAAAATGTTAACATGTATACATATAGGTAAAAAAGACAGTCTCAAAATTTCTACATGCAGGGTCAGTATATTATGTGCAATACATGCAAGATAACACAGATAATGTACATGCAGTACAACAGGTGTCATCTGGCAATTTTTGGCCTTGATAATTACAGAAATATGAGCTACAGTGAACACGTTTAACATTGTTTAGTCCAAAATCAAGAAGGAACAGAAACCTTGGATTAATAATGTAAAACATTTACATACCACTTCAGACATATGTTTAGCCAAACTAAATATTTTTTGTGCACCTGTGACAATTGCTGTTGATTAATTGTATCCATTTGTTATGTGTTTGTTTTCAAATCTGGTTGCAAAAATACTAGAAATGGATCCATGATCATCATGACACCAGGCCATAAGGAAGAAATAATTTTGTCTATCCCCGGTACATCTACAATAAATGTACTAAGTCTTCAATAAATGCAGAAATTTGTACAACCTGGTGTGCAAAACTTTGTATTAATTCCTGTAGTTAATTTAGAAAGGATTTGATTCATGAACTTTCATCAGCCTGTAAAAGTTTTGCTAACATATGGCTAAGCAATGAAAATTTGCAATAGTTTCATTTTACTCCAGGTTAGTTACTTGCTCACAGCCTGGCACTGTGATTTATTAAACATTTTCTTTTGCAGAGGAATGTGACAAATATGGTTTTCCATGTGGTAGCCTAATGTATAACAGACGGTATACAAACAAAAATGACTTCTCATCCCCTAACTACACATGCTGTTACGTGTAAGTAAAATAATTTATACTATTTCATAGAATTTCTTTGAAACAGACATCTTCACAAGTTCACAAACGTTTGTTTTAATTTTCAGATTCATTTTAAGTTCAGCTACAGAATATTTGTTTTGCAATGAGGTATCATTTAATCTAGTTAAAAGCTTGTAGAAGAAGTTTAAATAAATGATCATTTGGATCACATTTATTTCTAGTACACTATTGTTGGATTACAGTTACATCAAAGATTAGAAGTCTTCGAGATTATCACCATAGTGTGTCAAACAACCTGACACCCCAGCCTACAGGTGTGGATATTGCCAACACATTGAAATATTTCTCACAGACTCTTTTAAGGTAGTATAATAACAGAATAGTCACAGTGACGTTTTTGTACGACCTTTTCTTCTCTGATTTCAACTAGTTTTCACCATGAAACAGTTAATTAAGTTTTATGTACACTTTAGTTACTGACTATACATTTTAGAAAACACTAAAGTCAGTTATTCCGCATTTAGTCGTGTTTTAAAATTGCATTTTGACAGTTTTATAGATTTACTTTAAACATTGTCAGATGTACCTTTTACAGCCAAGTCATTTATCTTGGATGTGTAGGTAAGTAGGTTTTCTAAGTTAAAACAATACTTCCATCATGTCCCTTCAGCTTTTTGACAAATTTATACAAATATATGCAAATATCTTTGGCAAAGAATACCTTAGTGTAGGACCACATTGGTTAGTTTTTCTATAAAGCTAAATATTGTGTTTTATTTTATGTTTTTCGGTGGTTTACCGAAATATAACGGTGAATTATATTTTGATAAACTCACTGTCCATGCAGTGAAAATTATCAAAATATGTTACCTGGATTAACGTCAAAAGTATACAGAGCATAATGAATGCCAGAAGCCATATGACGATGACGTCGTTAAAATGACATCATGCTTGCGATGCTTCTGTTGAAGTTTCCCGCGATTTTCGACATCTTATTTAATTAAACTCAACAAAACTAGAGTTTTAGACATAAAATAAACAGAAAAATTGTTGGTATCGATGACATATCACGATAATTTCACTCATGAACACCAAAAGTGATGTTTTCACTTGTGGCTGTGCCACTTGTGAAAATATCACTTTTGGTGCCCACTTGGTGAAATTATATCGTGATTTTACATCGAAACCAACAATTATTCTCTATGAATTCCAGAATTTTATACCTTGTTTTAGCATATAGTAAATAATTAATTTACTGATTAATGTCACAATTGTACATTATAGTATTCTGAAGGATGTCCCAGACATCCCAGCAGAGAGCTATGGTCCAAGACAGAGAGACAGTGTTCGTCTGTCCGTGTTTCCTAACAACAACTATGCTGGGTTGTATAAGGCAGCCCTGAATATGATAGACCTTGTACCAATTATCCAGATTGGACAGTTAGGTATGTAGATAGTACCCTAAATTTACTAATATTATTATATGAAATATGTTAAATACACAACTGTCTTTCTGCCAAGTTGTAGGACAATGAGGCCTTCTATAACTATATTGTCAAAAGTTCAAGCCCTAGTCATGACCTAACTGTACTTGAGAAAAAAAACATTTTTTTTTTCATGAAGGTAAGGAGGTTTATCAATAATTAATTTTAGAAAGAGTGGTAAGGTAAACTAACTTCATGCCATTTGTTTATGATTTACACTTTCAGAGATAATTTTCTATTTAAAACCAGAGCTTTTTGACACTACTGATTGACAATATTCAGAATTCAATTTACATGTCTTTTGAAAAGATCATTGCATGTGATAGCAACACTACATTTTTACAAGACCGTCAATTTTGTGCAAGTGTCACTTTGATCTGATATTATTCAGCTAGAGTTGGCTAGTCCCTTTTACAGGTCTGGATGATAAAGTATTGAATAAGCTCATCATTTTGTCATCTATTCCAGAACTTGGTGAAGCAGTGCTAAATGTTCTTGGTTGCCTGGTTCCATTCCTTGAGAATGACTTGCTGGATTCCCTCCCTTACACAGTGGCATCAACGCTGGCCATATTTCCACCAACATTACATAAGGATACCATAGATTTACTTTGCAGCAACTTGCTGCCTATGACACTTGGTAAATATACAACCAGACTTTCTAGTTAAGTTATTCAGGAATAAATCAGATTATGTCATTATTTGGTAGAATTGAATCAAATCATAGCATAATTGTGAGGTTGATTAAAGTACTGGTAATCATCTGTTACTGTTAAACACTGAGGAGACAGTCACGAGGCTTAAAAGTGTGTCTGTCAAGTGTTCATGTTACGAAAGCAGACATAGTTTATCATTCAGTAGTTTTCATAAATCTGCCATATGAACGGTCAGTGTACTTTTGTCAGAAAAATACCATAAAACTTTGCAGCAGTTCAAGAAGTTAATCTTGCTTAAAGTACATAATGTCATAATGGTGAAAGATCAACACAGAAGTATGCATCCCTAGGCAATTTCATAAAAAATATGATTGTATAGAAAAGAATGCTTTATAACAAATAACATTAATCTGTAGTAAGACATGTGTACCTTGTCAATGTGACTCAGGTAAGTGCAAGTGATGTAAAAATAAAAGTAAAAGTACATCCATGTAGAAAGAACAAGCACATGTATTAATAATAACGGTTTATTAAGTGACAGACCATTGTAACTAGAAGACAATAACACATTTGATTTATGTACATTGACCAACACTCCTGACAGTTTTATTACCTGCAATATATTAGTCCTTTTTAGGATGTTTTTAAATGTTCAGATAATTGATTGAGGCAGTTTATGGTGTTCAAAGCAAGTGTACCTTTACATAGCTCGGTCATCACTACATAAAACTTGTGTTGACCCTTTCTACAGAGATTTGCTCACACAAAATCCTTTTTTATTATAGATTCTGTTTTGAAAGCTTTATGATTATCTAAGGTTATTCTGACGTTGAAAACTTGATAAAAGTAGTTAGTAAGTTGATACATATACAAATTTCCATAAACTTGGTTGTGAAAAAAGGGTAGAGTGTTTAGTAATCAAGCATCAGTTCTTATCATTTTCATTGGAAAAACTATGTACTTGTGTCTGAAGGGAAGAATGTGGCTGTGAGGGTTTGAACCTTTGACCTTTTGGTTAATCAACCAGCCTCACCTTCCCCTTGAAGACATTTAGTAATACATACCCTGTCTCTTTTCATCATGTGATTGGAAGAATTCAATAATTCTTCATCCTCTATAGTCAATGATTATTGTACAATGTACAGTTGTGAATGCCATTTTGACAATTTGGCATGCATCACTGTCAGGTTGAACCCATTCATACAAGATAGAAGATCAAAATTTGCCAAACTTTCCTTGTATACAGCGATCATGAACACTTTTGTATATGATACTGTTTCTTGTGTGTTGCTTGTTGTACAGTGTACCATGTTAATGTATGTTTGTACAGGATTTGATGGTTGCTCAGAGCCAACATACGCCAGTGAGTCAGCTGCAGCAATAATCACCATGGTGTTCCAGCATACAGATAATGGATGTAAGTTGCTCAATTTTCTCAGAACTGCTCACAACTCTTACACTAGGTGGAGCAGTCTTCCGAATTGCTTGACTTAACTTCTTACTTTGAATAGTATATTTCCTCTGGTTCAATGTGACTCTCCAAAATCTTTTTCATCCCAATTAGGCAATTATGTGGTATAATTCCCTTGGCAGCACTTATCTGATCAAAGCTCGTAGAAATCTACTGAGTATATAGAACATAGTCATTTTTATTTTAAATCTTTAAAGTAGAAAATAGATAATCTATCATTCAATAACAATGATGCTAATAATACTTTGTTAATGATGTAATTTTTGATTTATGGATAGTCTTATCAATTCTTATAACTGTTGTCCAGTTTGTTCAGCAGAATGCTGCGAGATGCAAATATTTCTTCACCAATCTTGTCAGCACAGTTTGATCATGTTTTACACTGTTTACCAATCATTTCTTTAATATTCATACTCCATCTATAAATTGACACTAAACAATACTGACTGAAAACCAACTTGCCAATGCCTAAGACATGATAAGGTAATGTTTATTTTCAGCATACCACTCCCAGATCCTCGAATGTCTTATGAGTTTGAAGAAAGACATTATAAAAGATATATTGAGTATCATAGCGTATGGGCCTCCATCTGCACGAGCCCCCGCGGCCAACCTTCTCTTCTACTACTGGCCACAGCTAAATCCCTCCCTGTCAGATAGGCGTGGAATTCATTATAAATACAGTGGTAAGGACGAATTCAATACTGTTCCAAATGATTTGAGGTTTGATTTACCATACTAAAGTGAAACTTAACATGCTGTTTTTTTTTCATTTAAAAATGCACTGAGATTATTATTTAGTCCAATAATGCTGCCATACTTTTTCAAAGATAAATTTCCCTTCAATACTAAAATAGTATTCAGAATGGCTTTCAGCTTCAAAATTGAATTTTTACATGGCAGAATTCATGTGTTAACTGATGGTATATTAATTACATACGATGATAGTCTAGGTATCTTTTTAGCATTTTACCACTTTAAAAGATTTCATTATTGATGTTTCAATCAAGCATAAGGTCATCAGACAGTTTGAGCTACATATGTGTAGAATAGTTTCTGACATGGCTTCATAATGCATTATAATAAATCCTGATTATATAACCTTTATATAGCTTGGCCACCAGTACTGTGTCAGAGAGAGGACTGTGTCAATTCAGGCAAATGCCAGGCTGTCAAGGTATTGTACTAGTTTACTTCTTTTTAGTGAACCTTTTCACTGCTAAATTTCTAAGGTGGACTTGCCCTTAAAAAGGTGTTCAGTTAAAATTTATTGACTGAATAGCGACAAGTATAGATCATGATTAGACTGTACGGTACCCGGCCAGATCATGCAAGGGCTAAATCAGTCACCAACAGAATGGTAAATGTTGAGTGTCGCAACAAATTGTTGACCAAATGAGCCTTACTGTGCAAAAACAGTGATTTTGACTTTGTCAGTCAATGTAAACACTGGTCAGCTGTTCGTTATTTCCCTGAGCCAGGCGGTGTTGATGCACTAGTGGAGTTCTGGTCAGTACTGGTCACTTCAACCAGTGGGTGAATTTCATGAAGCGTGCCTCACTTATCTATATAATAACATGAGATTTTAAAGGGTTTTGCTGTTCATGAACACATGATAAATCAAACTCCCTGCATTAAATATTTGACATACGGACATTGAATATTTCAATGAACCAGCAGAATCTAACAAACAGTAAGTCTTGTAGGTCTATACAGTTCTATGCTATGCATTACTCTTGACCCTATTTTAAACTTTTTGGAAAGTAATGTTAAATATCAAGAGGAATATGTATAACATGACTCACTGCTCAAAATCAAACAGTTCCATGTGTATATTATGTAATAAGTGCACATAACGTTTTTGTTTTTAGATGTGTTTGAATCCATCACTAGCAATCCAGTCAAGAGACAAACCCCCACCCCTATATATCTGTAGTGATTGTGCTGAGGTGTTGAAGAAAGAACATAGTGACTATATGATGGACATTCTTCTGCCTATGTCTCATGTCTCTCAGAAATGTGAAAATAAGGTTAGTGTTTGAAGCATAAATTCATTTAGAAATTATAGAAAAATATTTTTGCAGTTAAATTTCTTTAAAGACTAGGCGGCAAAAATTATATTGTCTGTTATAACTAAGACAAAAAGCAAAAGAAAAAAAGTACAGTGAAAATAGAATTGTTTTCTGAAACTACATGCCAGTTTTATCAGAAAGTGTGACATGTCATTGACTCAGACTTTTGTCTTGACATACAGCATATAAAAATATTATCTCTTTGTTTTATTTCACATCCCAGTATTTTGTTTTGACTGCTTTTTGTGCGCACTAAATCAAATTTAGAGAAACACATTTCTAATGCTCTGAGTAATTTTGGTTGTCTCTTTTCCAGTTATATATGTATATTTAGTTTTTGAAACATGTTCATTCATGGATTCAAGATATGCCTCACTTTCTCATTTCAGAGTTGTAAATCTGTAAGAAACAACACTGCCATCTCTACATGTTTCTCCATTGAATGTGCCAGTGTGAACGGAAATCGACCGATACGTTACTGTCACAGCTGTAATAAAGATCGTCATAGTAACAAGGAAGGTGAAGGTCACGTGTATCATCAAAGTATTGAACTGATCTGGTCATGCACACCAGAGATGCAGAGATATCTTATGGATGCTATAATAGCGTAAGTAGCACTTGTCATAGTTTATGCATGCTAAAGAAACATCAGCCACTGATGGTTTAATATTTCTGTGCAGTGCAATTAGGAAACGTTTGGTCAATTAATGAAATGCACTGGTTGAGAAAATGCATTACATCAGTATACAGATACTAATATTATAATTATGTTTCCTAATTAACAATAAAGCTACATACTTAACAGAAAATGATTTTAATTCTGGTACCTTTTTCCACCTTTTCATGGCCATATCAATGGAAATATCCATTTCAAAGTTAAAAAAACTCGCATTTTCTTTTTGTCTACTGTAAGATTGTTTAAAGTGTCATGTCTCTACAGCTCATGTCTTATATGCTGCTTTCCTCCTTGCTTAAAGTGACATCATGCGCATCTTACTGCACATAGTGTATTTTTGGTGATAGTTTTATAGAAGCAGTTTTTGGTTGGTGTGCATTTAAATGCGTTAAATTAATGATTATGCCGCATTAGTATTTGAAGTTGGTGCTTTAGATATAAAAATCGGACTGATAAAATGATAGTTGATTGTGTTGTTTTTGATGTTGGTAGAGATTTTGACAGTGGAAGGGAAGCAACCCTGCATGCAGTTGCTCTTTTTCTTAAATTGACTCTCCCAGTCAAATAAGAAAATCAATATTTGGAAAGTTATTTTTCATACTGGGAGCGGGAAGAGTTTGGTGTGTATTGGGTTAAAAGCTATTATTTCCTCTACGCTTTTGTATACACACCATTTTCAACTGGATTTTTACTTGAAAAAAATGTGCATAATGTCACTTTAAAAAGCCAATACTGCCATGCCTTGTAAGATCCCTGTGTGGAAAGATACATGTATAAACAAATGACAAACCTTACAAACTAAGTTTCTGTGGTATTAATAAGACAAGTAAAACGAGTTTTGTTTCATAGTTTACTGAAAGAGGCCCAGCCACTGGAGTCAAAGCGTACAGTAGAGATGGGGGAGGAGCACAGACATCATCATGCTGGTGATGATGATGCTCTATTTGAGGTAGAGGAGGCAGGGGAAAGGAAGATGTTGAGTCGCTATGGTATCTGGCTGCTGGTTGAACTGTGTACACCAAGAGAAGATATTCCTATAGTAAGGATAAAACTAAATAACAGGAATGATAAACATTTGACTGTATTTCAGTCCAATAAATTACCTGTTCAGATACACCAACACTGATGAAGTTTTGATCACTTCCAAAGAGAGGTTGTTAATTGATGCATAGCCATGATAGTTATGGTAATGCAGGAGGGCATTACAGAGATAGTGTTTTTGTAGAAACTGCCTGTTGTTTGCATGTTTTGGGATTTTGAAAGAGATACAATTAGTTTTCACAGGCGGTGTGAAGTCCCCACATTTCCCAACATGAAGCTGTGTTACTACACTATTATTCCAATTACATTTTATTGATATAACATGTTATGTTGCAGTTATTTTGTGTCTGCATGAGGTACAGGGTCTACATGTATATATAACTTTTCTGTTAGTACATTGTTTATTTCAGAAGTTGTAGACCTCTATGATATATAGAGCTGAGCATGAAGATGCATGATTTTCTGTTGTGTAAGTGTTCGTTTTAGTTAAAGGGTTTTATGTAGTACTCTTATCATCTGTTCATCTTTAATGTACTGTTGTATCTTTCTGTTTTGTTTAGTTCATTGCATTGTTCTTACATTGTATGTTGCCATGTGTTCTTCATTAGTGGAGCAGGTATTAACTCTTACATGCACCCTGCAAACTTGCTGAATTAAACTTTGTTCAGTTTAAAAAGTACTACATGCATTTACAGCACTATGGTGTCATTAATGTGCTCATTCAAAACTTAACAACAGGACAGCAAATAGTGTAGCCAGTGATTATACTGTACACATGTGAATTACCTTGCTTCAAGCGTGGTAATAGTTACTGTTTTTTTTTTCAAAACCAAGCAAGTAATTGCAGACTTATGGAATACCAGTGAACAGTAAAATCTTAGGTATTTATTTTAGTGACATTAGAAGTGCATGGTTATTTATTCAGTCTCTTTTAAAGTCTCTTCAAATTTGAAAACCCAAAATCTGATGCTAAAGAAGGAACACTTAGCTGCTTAACTGCAATTATGTTTGCGTAAAATACAACAATATAAAATGAAAAGTTTTGGTTGAGATATAATGCATGAAAAAAGCTTTCGTGAAAGATTGCAAGCAAGGAGAACAGTTTTTTATTTTATGTTTTCCAGTGAATTATAGAGTTTTCTCAGTGAAATAAAAGTGATAATCCACAGTTTTGAAACAGTGGATTACCATTTTTATTTTTCACTGTTTTGCAATCTTTAACCCGGATTTACGTCAAAAAGTATACCGGCGTAATTAATGCTGGAAACCATCCGGACGATGACCCCGCGTTTAAATGACGTCATTTGCGCTATGTTTCTGATGACGTTTTCCGCGATTTTCGATATTTTGTAGAAATAAACTCAATAAAAGTAGAGTTTTAACCATAAAATAAACAGAAAAATTGTTGGTGTCGGTGTAATATCACGTTAATTTCACTCGTGAACACCAAAAGTTGTTATTTTCACTCGTGAAAATATCACTTTTGGTGCCCACTCGGTGAAATTATAACGTGATCTTACACCGAAACCAACAATTATCCTCTATATAATATGTGTGCTGCACTTTGTTATGACCTTATGTCCGAATTTGCTGCAAAGAGAAAAATGGAGCCAAAACTGTTGTGATGTGACAAAAGGTAAGTTTGTTGTAGTGTGCATGGGATATGTAAGGTAGTTTATGCCAGAAATTCACATTTTTCCTATTTCAATTTTTAGAAGGCATGAATATCTGAATGTCAAAATTGATGTTGTTAACATAGTCTTTTTTCAATGGACAGAATGGTTGAATTCCCTAAACTTTACAAAACTGCTTTATATACAAACATTTTTGAAATATTGAGCAGAAGTTTCTATTTACAAACTCTAGTTGTGTATATGATAGGCAAGAGATATAGTGCATATAAACTTATTTCAGGAGATCTTGGGTCGGTTACTTGGTATGCTGTTCCAATGGTTTGATGCTACAGCATACCTGCCTGATGGTAAGTACATGTTGTCCAAGGGGGAATATTAACTTTGACATCTCTGCTTAACTCAGCTTTAGTCTTAGATTGCTATATCGTATAAACAAAATACTGGTAGTTGAAATATTGATAAACATTAGAAATTGGGTAGGTGGGGGAATCTGCATTTTCCAGATGTATGCACACTTTCAGCACTGGATCAGAATTAAGTGAATCTTTATGATAGGTATCAGATACTATTCTATGTAAATACTTAAATTTTGCATATCAAGAGTTATTTTGGTGCAATTGTATTTCAGACAATGTTGGCAATGCGTTGGAGAGACTGAAGCCAGAGGTAAAGTTTTATGAGAACATTACAGTTTATTCTGTTAAAGTCCACTTGGTACAGAGGTCTGTTCTGGATTCATACCATGCATCACCTGTCTCAAAGAAGTTAAAATTTAAGATTACATGTAGTTTCAAGTGAGACTTGTTCCACAGCAGTAAATTCAGGGGAGGTCAGCCAGTGCAAGATGTTGGTGATTACATTAATTTTTAAGGCTTAGTGTTTATTCCTTTTTTTCACTTTTGAATTTCACTGATACAGCAACACTTTTGTAGCATGTTTGAAATATAGAAGTCATTAAAGAATAATATTTTTATTAGCTCACCAGAGCACGAAGTGCTCAAAGGTAAGCTATTGTGATCGCCTGGTGTCTGTCGTCTGTCTGTTGTCTGTCCATCCACACTTAATCTTGTGTATGCAATAGGGGCTGCATTTTTCACTAGATCTTCATGAAACTTGGTCAGTATGACTGCCTTCATAAAATCTAGGGCGAGTTCGAATATGGGTCATCTAGGGTCAAAAACTAGGTCACAGGGTCAAATCATAGAAAAACATTGTGTATGCAAATAGAGGTTGCATTTTTCATTGGATCTTCATGGAACTTGGTCAGTATGATTGCCTTGATAAAATCTAGGTCGATTTCGCATATGGGTCATTTGGGGTCTAAAGTAGGTCATGGGGTCAAATCATAGAAAAACCTTGTGTATGCAATAGAGGTTGCATTTTTCATTGGATTTTCATGAAACTTGGTCAGTATGATTACCTTGATGAGATCTATGATGAGTTTGAATATGGGTCATCTGGGGTCAAAAGCAAGGTAACGGGGTCAAATCATAGAAAAACCTTGTGTATGCAATGTTGTCTGTATTTTTCATTGGAACTACATGAAACTTGGTCAGAAGGACTGCCTTGATGAAATGTAGGTCGAGTTCGAGAATGGGTCATCTGAAATCAAAAAGTAGGTCATGGGGTCAAATCATAGAGAAACCTTGTGTGTGCAATAGAGGTTGCATTTTTCATTGGATTTTTATGAAACTTGGTCAGTGTGATTGCCTTGATAAAATCTAGTTTGAGTTAGCCAGGTGAGCAATAAGGACCATCTTGGCCTCTTGTTATACATTTATTTAGTGATTCAATTGTCACAATTTTGCTTTTTGTTAAAATTTTCATTTGGACTTTATTACTTGGTATTAAGCCGCTTTGCATAAGTTTTGAATTAAGACCTTCCAATAATGATTATCAAAAAGTATTGTGCAGTATTACAATAGTATACATATGTTTACAGTACATATGTAAGTGGCTGAGGGAGGTAAACAAGACTCACTTTGAAGTTGTTGTGTCCTGCTTGTTACCCCACCCAGTGGAATATGCACGTGTTGGAGGTTTTTGGTAAGTACCCACCTTTCTGTCTTTCAAGTAATAACTGACAAAACTATTCTTATTTCAACTAAAACAAGACTGCATTTTGTTTGATAATAGTAAAATAATGCTAGTGATTCTTTCAAATGTTTTACAATGATCCAAATATTTTGATTGTAATGAAGAAACATCCCTCAGTCTTATCCAAATTTAGCTGAATTAAGGAATGAAAAGTAATGTTGTGTATGCTTCAGGGACACGTTAGCTACAAGAACCACACAGATCAAGGAAGGGCTAAACTGTTTCTTTTGCCTCGTACCATATGACATCATCTCATACCAGGTAATGTTGTACATACACTTCCTACCACAGTGTAACTTTACTTAGTCAGTAACACTTCACATTAACTATACATTAGATATCAAATCTCTAGTTGGCTCACAACCGTACCTCCTCATATGACACCTGTACTGGTTTCTCAAGGAAGCAGACTCGAGAGTGACTCGATAAGCTTCAATTTTTTGTCCACAATCGAGCTAAAATAAATTAGTATAAACTAAATCTCTAGTTAACAAGCAAATGGACATTTGTGCCAGTCCCTACTTTCATGTCCCATCGTGTCCCGTCAAGGTTCATAACACTGCTGGTGTATTGATTACCAGATGTGTCCCTTAGTGCACTATAATTCATTGAGGCAGGAGGCATTGGTAGGGGTATGTGTCACATTCAGTGATCTCTCTTGTTTACATAATTAGAAGACTTGAACTATGACACTGATATGTACCAGAATGCCTGTAGCAAATATGGCACAGTAACATAAACTCAACATCATCTGTGACAGTTTCCCTAATGTTGTCTTTTATGTCATACTCAGCTACACAGCTTAAGGTATACAATGGAGTTTTATAGCAGTCTGTAAATGAAAACATGCCTGCAAACTTTATGACATGTTCAGTGTTGTCGTTTAAAATGAGACTGAAGTTTGCTGTATGAAAGTTCCCTGTCCCTGCTTCACTATTTATATACACTCCATTGGAAAACAAGTTCTTAAATAAATAGCTCATGGGACTTGCTGTTGAGAGAGACAGAGAGAGACAGAGAGAGACAGAGAGAGAGACAGAGACAGAGAGAGACAGAGAGAGACAGAGAGAGAGAGAGAGAGAGAGAGAGAGAGAGAGAGGAGAGAGAGTCAGACAAATTTATGCTTGTTAGTTGCTTGAGTTTTCATCAAGAAGCTCAGTTTAAATTTTACCTTTTCAACAGTTTTATTAGCTCGACTATTCGGAGAATATGGAGAGCTATTACAGTCACTTGTGTGTCGGCGTCGGCGTTGCTTCTTTGGTTAAAGTTTTGCCTGCTAAGTACTACCATGCACATATCTCAGTAACCACTTATGATATTGACTTGAAACTTTGTTCATGTCTTTAGGGGTGTCATACAATCAAGGCAGATAACTCTTGAAAAAATTTAGTACAAATTATGGCCCTTGTTTGACTTTGAAAATTTGGTTAAAGTTTTGCCTGCTAGGTACTATCATGCACATATCTCAGTAACCACTTATGATATTGACTTGAAACTTTGTTCATGTCTTTAGGGGTGTCATACAATCAAGGCAGATAACTCTTGAAAAAATTTAGTACAAATTATGGCCCTTGTTTGACTTTGAAAATTTGGTTAAAGTTTTGCCTGCTAGGTACTATCATGCACATATCTCAGTAACCACTTATAATATTGACTTGAAACTTTGTTCATGTCTTAAGGGGTGTCATACAATCAAGGCATATAACTCTTGAAAAAATTTAGTACAAATTATGGCCCTTGTTTGACTTTGAAAATTTGGTTAAAGTTTTGCCTGCTAGGTACTATCATGCACATATCTCAGTAACCACTTATGATATTGACTTGAAACTTTGTTCATGTCTTTAGGGGTGTCATACAATCAAGGCAGATAACTCTTGAAAACATTTAGTACAAATTATGGCCCTTGTTTGACTTTGAAAATTTGGTTAAAGTTTTGCCTGCTAGGTACTATCATGCACATATCTCAGTAACCACTTGTGATATTGACTTGAAACTTCGTTAATGTCTCTAGGGGTGTCACACAGTCAAGTCAGATAACTCTTGTATAAATTTAGTTCTAATTATGGCCCTTGTTTGACTTCGAAAATTTGGTTAAAGTTTTGCCTGCTAGGTACTATCATGCACATATCTCAGTAACCACTTATGATATTGACTTGAAACTTTTTTAATGTCTTAAGAAGTGTCACACAGTCAAGACAGATAACTCTTGTTTAAATTTAGTGCAAATTATGGCCCTTGTTTGACTTTGAAAATTTGTTAAAGTTTAGCATGCAAGGTACTATCATGCACATATCAAAGTAACCACTTATGGTAGTTATATCAAACCTTGCAATAGTGTTCAGGGTAAATTTTGTATCAAACAATTAATTTACCAAAAATTAAATCTATAGTTATAGATTTTGACTTTTTATGCCCCCGAAGGGTGGCATATTAAAATCGCACCGTCTGTCCGTCTGTCCGTTTGTCCGTCTGTCCGTCCGTCCGTGCGTCCCCACTTACAAATTCGTGTCCGGACTGTAACTTTGTCATGCATTGAAGGATTTTAAAATAACTTGGCACACATG